>BQNB010011892.1:0-80357 GCA_026074375.1 Tanacetum coccineum
GGTACAAGGGTCTTAAAGCGGCTTCCTATCATACTTCATGCATCATACTTCATGCAGCAGAAGAAGTATGTGAAAGATATAGTGGAAATTCAAAACATCAAGCAGAGGGACGGGGAGACCATTGAGGATTTCATAGAGCATTTCAAAGTTGAAACCGGGCGCATGAAAGGAGCCCCTAAGTGCATGCAGATCTCCGGGTTCATGCATGGGGTAAGCAACCCCGAACTAACAAAGCGTCTCAATGAACATGTCCCAAAGACCATGGAAGAAATGATGACAATTACCACTGCCTTCATACGAGGAGAAGCCGCCGCTGCTTCTAAAAAGAAAGGTCACTCATCGTGGAAATCACAAGACTGTTGAAAATCGTTTAAGCTTCTGTTTGTTTAGAACATGATCTAGAATGAATTAATAACAAAGGCGAAATATTAAAACATTGAATCATTGTTATTAATACAAGGTTTTTCATCATCATCACCTAAGATACATGACTACTACAAGCCCTAATCTTACCTGATCAATGGTAAGACGGTTACATCAACATGATCAAACTACTAGCATCTACATCTTATGGGACGTATAAACTCACACACACAACACGTTTTACACCTTTGGTGCACACACACACAATTTAGCACACAAAAAACTATATGCCTGGACCTCCTTTTTAGCATAAGGAGGTTAAGGTTTATATGGAAACTAATAAAAGATATTAAATAAGTAAATCATCTAATGTTTTATCTTGATATCTTTTCATCTTTATCTTTATGTTGACCAAATCTTCATTATCTCCTACATCTTGTAGAATCTTGCAATGATAACTTTGGTCCTTCTTGTTTCCATCTTGTTTCATTCATGTTTTGTCTTATGAACTCAAATATAATTCCCAACAATCTTCCCCTAGTTGATAATGACAAAACCAAAAACAGGAAGTTTGCATACATAGATGTCTAACTATAACTTGAGGTTACTAACTAACTATAATCTAACTATCTAGCTAAACGTGTACACACACGCTTACCATTTGATCTCCACAGAGACCATTCCAAGCGGCATGCTCCCGAGCAAAAATCTGACTTCCGAAGTCAGCCAAGGGAAGGACGGGGGTCTAGTAGGTTTACTCCCCTTATCAAAACGCCCAAGGAAATCCTCGCGACCGAGGCAGGAAAGTTTAAATCGCCGCCACCTATGGTAACCCCGGTCGAAAAAAGAAGTAGCAACAAGTTTTGCGACTTCCACAACGATAAGGGGCATAACACGGACGAGTGCATGCAGTTGAAAAAGCAGATCGAAGAATTGGTTCGAGCCGACAAACTCTCGCATCTGATAAAAGAAATTAAGCAAGGTCGGGATCAAATAAAGAACGGAAAGAAGGAGGCCCCGGCTAAAGACAAATCCTTAGCAATCTATATGATACAGCAATGGCAGAGAACGACGAAGCAAAAATTGACCCAAAGCTTCGCCTACGGCAGCGAAATTACGTTCCCGCCACTAGCCGATAGTGATGGAACAGAGGGTCCGCTCGTCATAGAAGCAGAAATCGGCGGACATATGATCCACCGCATATATATAGACGGAGGTTCCTCTACGGAAATACTTTATGAGCACTGCTTTAACCAACTCCGTCCGGAAATCAGAAGCCAGATGGTCCCGGCAAGGACATCGCTGACCGGTTTTAGTGGAGAAACTATATGGCCGCTGGGACAGCTTAGGCTTTTGGTGACAATTGGAGACGCGGATCATTGTACAAAAGCGTGGATGGATTTCATGATCGTCAGATCAATTTCGCCATACAACGGTATCATTGGGAGACCGGGCATAAGAGAAATCCAAGCGGTGCCATCCACAGCCCACGGAATGCTTAAGTTTCCTGCCGACGGAGGAATAGTGACTATCCGTAGCACTATCCTGATACCTGCCGAGTGCGCCACGGTGATTACGTCACCCAAAGAGATACCTAAAGAGGCAGGAACCAGTCATCAAAACCTTAAAGTAGCCATACATCTGAATTTCCCTGATCAAGAAGTGGCAATTGGGGGGACGTTGTCCTTAGCAGGACGTACGGAACTATGCACACTCTTGAAGAAAAACCTGGATATATTCGCGTGGCAGCCATCGGACATGACAGGAGTACCGCGATCAATAGCTGAACATCGGCTCAATATCCGGGAAGGATACTCGCCCGTCCGACAAAAGAAAAGGGGTCAGGCCCCGAACGGCGAAAACTATCCCAAGAGGAAGTAACAAAACTGTTGCGGCAGGAATCATGAGAGAAGTGTATTACCACGACTGGCTGTCCAATCCAGTCATGGTGAAAAAGCATGACGGTAGCTGGCGAATGTGTGTAGATTTCACAGACTTAAACAAGGCATGTCCGCAGGATTGTTACCCTCTCCCAGAAATTGACTGGAAAATCGAGTCTCTCTGCGGCTATCCTTTCAAGTGCTTCTTAGACGCTTACAAAGGATATCATCAGATACAGATGGCAGAGTCAGATGAAGAAAAAACGGCTTTCCACACTAGCCAAGGAGTGTATTGTTACACAAAGATGCCTTTTGGTCTAAAGAACGCCGGCGCCACATACCAGCGGCTAGTAGACAGAGCTTTCGACAGTCAGGTTGGTCGAAACATGGAAGTGTATGTCGATGACTTGGTCATTAAAAGTCATACAGAGGCTGAAATGCTAAGAGACGTAGGCGAAACGTTACGAAAAATAAACATGAAGCTTAATCCCAAAAAATGTACGTTCGGAGCAGTGGAAGGGATGTTCTTGGGGTACACGATTACCCCAGAAGGGATAAAACCGTGTCCTGACAAAACGGAAGCTGTACTACAACTTCCATCCCCACGGACGATAAAAGAGGTCCAGAGCCTCAACGGGAAGTTGGCTAGTTTAAATAGATTCCTTTCCAAATCAGCGGAAAAGTCCTTGCCGTTATTCAAAACCTTGAAGAGGTGCATCAAAAAAAGTGACTTCCGCTGGACCCCAGAAGCGGAACAAGCCTTCAAGCAACTAAAACAGCATTTGTCAGAGCTGCCCCTGCTGGTAGCACCCAAACCAAAGGAGGAATTGATTGTATACCTGTCCGCTTCCTACGGAGCAGTTAGTGCAGTCCTGATGACTGAAAGGGGCACGGTTCAGACGCCAGTCTACTTTATCAGCCGCGCATTGTAAGGCCTAGAGTTAAACTACACTCCAATGGAAAAGCGCATAGTCTTTACTAGTTTTTTCCGCTAAGAGGCTGCGGAGATACTTTCAGCAGTTATCCCATTGCAGTTATTACCGATCAACCAATTAAACAAATAATGTCACATCCCGACATGGCAGGGCGGTTACAAAAATGGAGTGTCATGCTTGGAGAACACCACATCACATAGCGTCCAAGAACGTCGGTAAAAGGGCAGATACTGGCGGACTTCCTCGTAGAGAAACCGGATGAAAATCCACCAAACACACCAGTTGTGGCGACCCCGCCGGAGCCCTAGATGTTGGGAATTAAAAGTCTTCTTAATACTGTTAAATATTAATGCTACTAGTCAATGATAAGTGATGTTTTCAAATAGAGACCATAATGTGTTTGAAGTCATAATGATGATTGAAGACTTTATGGTGAAGTATTTATGTTGTTTGGAAGGACATTTATGTTGATTGAAGACATTAATGATGATTGAAGACTTTATGATTGAAGACTTTATGTTGATGAGAAGTTTAATTGAGGTGATTAATGTTGATTGAGGAGTTACAATTGATTATGGAAAGTATTGAATACATTTGATTAATGTTGACCACATAGTTAGAAACATATTGAATACTTAATTATGGTATTCAATATGGTTGACTAGATATGTTAGGAAAATATTGTAAACTCTAATGGACTTCTTGGTGTATAAAAGAAGGTCCAGGGTATAGAGTTAGAAGATAGAATCAATAGTATCATATGTAATAGAAGAGATCGAAATAGTATTCTAATAGAAATCAATAGCAATATACGAAGTTAGTTTACAATTGTTCTTCTTAGTACTTGTGTTAAGATTCCGCATTAGCACATAGTATTCATAGTCATTGTCTCTCATATAGTTGATTTGGATTTATTCAAGTTAGCTATCGTCTTACAAAAGGCTAATCAGATCCTATACCAAGGACCTACACTAGACACTATTCACGGATGGATCGTCATGTGTAGATGGATCAGGTGCAGGTCTAATACTGACAAGCCCAGAGGGGACGGAATTCACCTACGCTTTACGGTTTCAGTTTACCGCCTCCAACAATGAAGCAGAGTATGAGGCACTAATAGCTGGCCTCCGGATAGCGGCGCAGATGGGCGTGCAGAATGTACAAGTAAACGTGGACTCCAAGTTGGTAGCAAACCAAGTCCTGGGGACGTACGTCGCTAAAGAAGAGAATATGATCAAATACCTAGAGAAAGTCAAAGGCTTGGTCAGTGGCTTTGCTAATTTTTCTATAAGCCAAGTACCCCGCAGCAAGAACAAAAAAGCAGACGCCCTGAGCAAGATTGCGTCAACCAGTTTCGCGCATTTATCTAAACAAGTCTTGGTCGAGGTACTTCAAGAAAAATCAATACAAGAAAAGGAGGTGACGACCGTGGTAGAAGAGGATGGACCGACATGGATGACCCCGATAATGGAGTACCTGAAAGATGGGACTCTTCCTGGTGACAGAAAGGAAGCAAGTAAACTCCGCATAAAAGCCAGACAATATGAATTAATGGAAGGGACTCTCTACAGGCGATCATTCTTAAAGCCGTGGTTAAGGTGCGTGGGACCACTCCAAGCGAGCTACGTGATCTGTGAAATTCATGAAGGGTCATGCAGTATGCATGCAGGACCACGGTCAGTAGTAGCAAAGGCTATGCGACTAGGATATTATTGGCCGACCATGCACCGGGACACAAGAGATATGATACGCGCGTGCAACGATTGTCAAGTACATCGCCCTGTACCAAGAAATCCGCAACAACCGCTAACCCCAATCACGGCTCCGTGGCCGTTCTACAAATGGGGAATCGATATAGCCGGTCCTTTCCCGGAAGGACCGGGTAAGGTCAAGTTTTTGATAGTCGCCATGGATTATTTCACGAAATGGATAGAAGCGAAAGTCGTGGCAACGATCACAGGAAATCAGGTGAAAAAGTTCGTATGGGACAACATTGTATGCCGCTTCGGTCTCCCAGGAGAAATAATATCGGATAACGGCAAACAATTTAGTGACAACCCATTTAAGGACTGGTGTGATAAATTGAACATCACGCAACGATTCGCCTCAGTAAAACACCCGCAGTCTAATGGACTTGTGGAAAGGGCAAACCGAAGTCTGGGGGAAGGGATCAAGGCACGTCTGGGCGAAGGAAACAAGAATTGGCTAGAAGAACTTCCTCATGTCCTTTGGGCTCACCGCACGATGATTAAGTCCAGCCATGGGGACACCCCCTTTTCCCTGACCTACGGTACGGAAGCCGTCATACCCGCTGAAATTGGAATGCCAACTTACCGCACCGCGACGGTTGACACTGTACACAACGACGAGGAGCTGCGACTAAATTTGGATTTACTGGAAGAAAAGCGAGAGCGCGCAGCAATTTGCGAGGCCAAGTCCAAAATGAAGATGGCAAAGTATTACAATGCTAGGGTCCGTGGCGTTGCTTTTAGACCCGGAGACTTTGTTTATCGCAGCAATGACGCAAGTCATACCGCGGCCGGAGGAAAACTCGGACCAAAGTGGGAAGGACCTTATGAAGTCACGGAAGCGCTAGGTGACGGAGCATATAAGTTACGGACTATGGACGGCACGGATCTCCCGCGAACATGGAATATCGCTAACCTGAAGAAATGTTACCTCTAGGTCGCAGCATATGCATGGACGAACCTCGTTGTCATTAGGACCCCAAATAAAGTAATCCATGTATTATTTCTTCTTTTTTCAACTTTTTTGTCTTTAGGATATTAATAAAATTCCGCAGGGTCTAGCTAGCCCTGCGACCTTTTTCCGTGAAAACTGTCATTCTTTTCTCCTTATTTATTATTATTTGTCATTCCACGAATGCATGCACAATATTGTGATTATCTCCAGATGTTCATAGGCTAAGTACCCTACTAATTACTTGCCGTATAAGTGGGTTGCAACCCCAACGGCCACGGATCCTGCATCCTTATTCTAACGTGTACCTAAGACGTTAGGTACTGATATGTGTGAAAACACATATCCTTTTTATATCAAAAATGACCCTTAAAAGACCAAAACTGTGTATAAAATGCTTGTATATTGCTTGTTTTGTCTTTCTTATTGTGTAGGTACGGATAAAGCAAAAATCACAAGAAAACGGTCAAAACCGGACAAACACGGACACGAGGAACGGAAGAGCACGCAAGAAGCCGGGAGGAAGCTATCAAAGTCAAACCCTAGTCAAACTTGGTCAACTCTCAGTCAACCCAAGTCAAACACAAAAAGACAAATCCAAAGTTACCAAAAACAGTCCATTATTTATAACCAATTCACAAAAATAATCTTAAAAGTCCTAACGATCGTTAAACTTTTATTTATAAGTATCTATTGTTATCTTTTTATAACAAATCCAAAACTATAACCTGGCCCAAATCTCTAACACCCGGCCCAAACCCAAGTCAACCCCGGGTCAAAATATTCAAACGCACCCTCTATAAGTAAAAAAAGGGGCGGGAGAAACAATTTTACTGTTCACCCGTCTCCTTCATTTAACCCCAAGGTCAAATCAAAGGGCAAGTTTAAATTGAGGGCTAGAAAGGGTAATTCATGTGTCAAAGTACAACATGGCAGGTTTAAAACGTCACTTAAGCCTCTCATTGGCCAATACCCAAGAAGGAATGCCATGATGGATTGAAGAAAGCACAAGGAAAGGGGTATTTTGCACTCAGTCTACACTCAGAAGTAACACAAGGTTGTCACATCACGGATTGCCACGTTGGCAATCCGTGTGAGACAATCTAATCCAACGGTGTGCGAGATGGATCCAATGATTGAGAAATGATCAAGGGCCAATGATGAGAGGAGCGTGTAACAACCAAGGGGTCTAGAAGCTTCAGAGACAGGCTATATATAGCCACACACTCTCACACACACACGTATCTAGGGTAGCTTTTAGAATAGCTTAATTTAGCTTTTAGCTTATTTTTCATTTAAATGTAATTTTCAGTCTTTGTAATTTCATCTTTCAAATCCTGTAATCTGTTTTTAGCTTTAATAAAATCATAAGTTTAGTTCCATCACTTGTTTACTTATAAGCTTTTTATATAAATCTCAAATATTTTGATCAAATATTTCATAAGCTATTCTCACAAGCTCTCTACAAGCTTATCTGAGTCTATAAGCTCAGGTTAAGCTCAATTAGTCTTTAATCTACTTTAACTTTAAAAACAGTTAAAAACCTTGGCTATTTGATATAAGGCTTATGGAAGGGAAGCTAGCAAGGGATGAGTGATTGGTGCTTTTCACACTATATATATATAATATATATTAAAATATAGAATATATATATAAGTCTAAAAATCAACAAGATCAATGATACCGAGAAGTAGTATAGAATGTTCCCGGGTCGTTTATCCCCAACGAGGCTGTATTGGAAAATCGATACAATCGAAGATTTGAGTTTGAAGGAGAGAATTGAATTGAGAGAGTGAAAAAGTCAAATTAAACAATAACAAACAAAAACGTTTAAGAAAAACCTAAAAATTATGAATTTAAGCTAAAAAACGAAAGCACGAATCCCGAACAAAGGGGGAAAACCTAAAATCTTTAAAAATAACCCTACGGAGAATTTTTCACTTCTAAACTACTCTACGGGACAAATAACGAAGAATGAAAAAGACTAGACCGAAAACGGAGTTCGTTTGACCCAAAAACGAGTCAAGACAAAAAACCGCACCCGGACCGTTCTTTAAAAAGTAAAAAGTTGTAAAAATGACCCTACGAAAATTTTTATATTTTTCCTACAAACTAGATGACAAAAGAAAATTTTCTAAAAAAGCAAAATATTTTTTTGATAATTTTTGTATTTTTTATGAATTAAATAAACTTTTAACGAAATTAAATTATAAAAAATATTAAATGATTACGAAAAATTCTGAAATTTTTTCTAAAAATACTAGACACTATGACAATCCTACGAAAAATAAGAAACAAGAAACAGCTTAAGAAATAAGCTTACACAGCTTATTAAGCTTATAAGCCAAAACCACTATAAGTTTCAAAGCCCTTGAGTCTTTAACGAAAAAGACCCAAGGGCGCAGTGGTAGAGTGTGTGTGTAAAAGGGGATCGTATCGCTTGGTCCCGGGTTCGAGTCTTGCTCACCCGGGCCAAGTGTCTTTCCCCTTTTTTTTTTCGAAAACTCAAAGAAGCAAAGTTGTTAAGCTCGTGGGGCTTAACAACTTTGTCTTCTACAACTTTTTATGAAAAGCAATAAATAAGCTTAAAAATAAGCTTAAACTTGACAGTTTGATACAAAAGGCCTTAAAAGCAACAAGAGCAAGTCCTTTTGGACTTAGGGTCGAAATAAGCTAGGCCAAACTCAAATAAGCTAAAGAGGCTTAATCTAAACCTAGGTAAGCTAAAAAAACTACAAGCTAAAACTAATAAGCTGGTTAGAACAGCTTATGATGACAGAATGCTTAAAAGGCAACAAGGGCTTAAAAAGCTAAGCTTGGGCATTCAAATAAGCTAACAAAAGGGAAATAAGCAAACAAAGCTATCAACTTTAACCTAATAAGCTACTAGGAATCAATTTAGCTTATTAAATAGGCTCAATAAGCCAGAAAGAAAAATTAAGCATCCACATAGGCTAGCAAAACAGTTCAAAAGCTGTTTGGGCTTAAAAAATAAGCCAATCAAATAAGCTCTTCAAGGTTTTGAAATATGGATTAAAAAGAGTTTATAAAAGGCTCTAAAATAATAAACCAAAAACTTGGGCTTAAGAACACTAATTGACAAGAAAAGGCGGCTTAAAATATCATTTTGGCACCAGGGGGAGATTTAAGCTAGCCTTGAGTGGCTTATTTGACAGCTTATTAAAAGCTGTCAAATAAGCTCAAATTGGAAAGAAAACTGAAAACAGATTGAGTACTCTAGCTAAACAGCTTGTGCACAAATTTTGAGCTTTTAAAAATCAATTTTACTTGCTTATTTTTGATAGTGAAAAAGGTCTTTGGGTTTTTAAAAACTGTGACTAAAAAAACTTGGGAGTTTTTGACTTAACAAGTCAAAGGACAAAGGGCTGTGGCAGCTTGTTTTTAACACACAAAATACACACTTTTTGAACCTTTAACTCAAATTCACAAGTGCTTAACTAAATAAAACTTGATGGTGTCTTTAAAAGTCTCACAGTTTCAAAGAGGGTTTATATATTTTTGAAAAACAATTTTCCAACTAAAAATGTTTTAAAAACAGCTTTAAAGTAGCTTAAAACTTGTGCTTAAACTGACTAAATGACCCTAACCCAAAGTCAAAACCATTTTGACCCGTTTTTAAGCTTATGCCAAACACCCCTTTATGTAAACTGTCAAAACTATTTGAGCTTAAAAACTGTTTTAAAAACTAAACCAGCTAAAACCTTTTATCTACTCACACTATTGTTCACCTAATTAAGCTACTTAAGTAATAAAAAAACTTTGCTTATTAGAGAAATAAGCTACTTTCTTCTCCTAGCTTATACTACTTAAGTGACATTTTTAAAAGAGAAACTGAGATTACACACATTAAATCTAATGAAAACTGAAAACAGCTAGAAATTAAGTCTGAACAAACATATTTGAAGAGAATGAAACAAGATTGAATAGAAATAAGCAATTGATAAAGCTAAAATTAAGCTAAAATGAGGCTTGAGAAATTAAACCTGAGAAATTTGTTGTCTCAGAACCAAAGCCACTCTTGTAGAGTGAGTGGCTTAAAAAAATACACCTAAGTGGCTCCCTAGCCTCTAAACCTTGAGCTATAAGCTCAATAAGCTTTTGTTAGCTTATTACTCCATAAGCTTCCAAACTTGAAATCAAATGATCAATTATGAACTAAAATGAACTGAAAACAGTATTTAATAGCTTTTAACAAGTTTTAAACTGAGTTTGAGCTTATTAACAAGAATAAGCTCAAAAGAGCTTATTGAGAGCTTATTGAGTAAAAATAGCTTAAATTTTCATTAAAACTGAGAATTACAAGTGCATAAAAGAAAGTAGCTTAAAGACAATTAAACTATTTTTTAAAAACTACACTAAAACTGACTTAAAAACTAACTACTAGCCACAATGGCTTTACAAAGCTATTTATAGGAAAAACTAGGTCCTGTGTCTTCTTTTCTTGTGCTTTCTTGACAAACACAGGTGTGTTTGTTTTGTGAGTGGTTCACAGCCTCTAATCTTGGCCCTTCAATCTTTCTTGGGTCATCTTGGTCGTCGAAATAGGCCTTGGGAGGTGTGGGATTGCCAACTTGGCAATCTCACAGCTGGGAAAGTTAGTGGAGGAGGGGGAAGGTGTTTACCCATGGTGGGGGTGAAGGTTTTTTTTTTTTTTTTACAGGGTAAGAAGAGGGTGTTTAACCCGTGAGTGGGTTTTGTGCAATAAAGGGGGGAAAGAAAAGTTGTTATAACAGGTTGGGGGTGACAGGGTGTACTTTTGGGGATTGGGCAAACATGGCCCCTCAAAGTTATATAACTTGTTACATCCATGGTCCTTGTGGTGTTATAACTTTTGGGGACTTGGCAGAAATAGTCCCCAAAGGTTATAACACCTTTTGCACCACTCGTCCCTTTGGTGTACAAGTTAGGAGAGTTGGCAGTTTTGCCCCTTGTAGTACAACTTTGGCACATTGGCAGTTTGCACCCTTGCCTTTCATTTTCTCTTTTCTTCTTATAAGTATAGTTTTGGGATTTTGCAATTTCAGTCCTAAATTTTATTCCTTTGACTTTGGCCTCGGGGTTGAATTGGTGTTGACTTTGTCTTTGACCAACTTGGACTTTCTGTGATTTTTGACTTGATTGACTTTCCTGCTTCGATTAGGCTTTGTCTCTTCACAGTCTTTTCTATTCCGAGTCCGGTTTTGTCGTTTTGGCTTTGTTTTTCGTCCTTTTCTTAATTATCCGTTCCTGCACAATACAATTAGCAAAACAAGCGTATATTGGGCATTTTAAGTCCGTTTTTGGTTCTTTTAGCTCGTTTTTAAAGGTAAAAGGTATGTGTAATTAAGCACATACCAAAATCCCCCATACTAAGGTATTGCCGTGTCCTCACGCAATGCTATGAAGTAAGTATTTATTGAAAAATAAAGAACTCAATCTCCTCGACTAATAACTTTGAAAAGTAGCAAGTGGTTGTCAGAGTAAATAAGAATCAAAAGCTTCGCCAAGTCCCTTTTTCACCACTTTTTATTCATACACTAACTATCCCTAATATTTTTGGAATTTTCTTTTCTCGACTTCCTGTTTGACTTCCTTTATTTTATTAACACTGGGATCATAGAATGAGAAACGCCCATAGAATAGTCTACGGATGTTCTGACGGATAAATTCATCGTCCCCGATTTTTCACTAGATCCAAACCAAGCAATTAAACAAGATCATTTGTCAATATAAGTCTAAATGCTAAGCACTCATACTTATGACTTGTGAACTTTTAACTCCCAACATGAATATATGATTTAAATGTGTGTACTCATTTCAACTCAACCATAGATCAACTTATTTTCATAGTCGTAATTCAAGATGAATCATGACTCAAAGCAACAACTTGTTAGGACCTTGTAACTTGATTTTAAAGAACGAGATTTTAACTGTAGAACTTTTTGCAACATCTTCATCATTATAATCATAAGTTCTTAAAGCTAGGAATGCGTTGCTTAGTTTGAACACCTACCTAGGCCTCGCTCCCTAGTAGGATATCACAACCAACGACCGGTGTTCTTAGTTTGAAAACCCACCCCGTTGCTAGCGTAGTGAGAAATCACATCAACACCTTTTTCCTATTATGGCTAAGGACTAGTGTCTTAGTTTGAACCCTCACCTAGACCTCGCTTCCTGGTGAGATATCACAACACAGCAAATCCTTAGAAGCAAAGATGTCTTAGTTTGAACCCCCACCTCGTGGTTAGCGGAGTGGGATATCACGACACATCTTTCACTTGCTCCGTATAATCAAATGTATGCTTCATTGGCATAATTTCAATATTCATGCATTTTTGCATTCATACTTCATTCATGCTTCTTTGGCATTTTAACTTTCGAATTATTAAGAACAGAAAAATCTTGCTTTAAAGAATCAAGTTACAAATTTGAAGCTTTTTCTAAAAACATTGATTGACTTAGTTGAACTGAATTGAGTACGTATGATTAGGTGGATTAGAAGCTAATGGGAGAAAAAGCCACAAGTTACTCATATAAGTTTTAGAAGAATCTTGCTCGGCACATAAACTTATATTTAACTCTATCATTTCTTGTTCTTCACCTTATTAAAATTCGAAGCAATCGAATTCGTGAAAGCTTAGCCTACAAGTGATAAGTTGAGGAACTAGCTAGGGCTCAACACGCCCGATCGAGTCAAAAATTATTCTCATTCTACCCATTAGGAAAGTCAAAATTGTGACAAAACACTTATTTTATTTTTGAAAATTTTCAATTTTTTTTTTTGGTATTTTTGCAAAAATTTGGTGGTAAAAACGGGATTGCGTGATAACAACGACTGCAGGCAAACATCAAATCAAAGATCCCCCCCATACTAGAACTAAACATCGTCCTCGATGTTTCAAAGGGGTACCTACGTAAATCTAAGGCCGTTTATGAAGTGTGCCAAAAGATAAAACGTTAGTCGATTAGATTTGGATACTGGATTCCCAAAATGAAGCTGAGGATGTGAAACTCATGTGGATACTTGAGAGTCTTCACCAACCGGGAAATCCTGGACACAGAGCACACAAAACATGGACAAGACACGGGTAATGGAAAATGTAAGCCTTCTCACACACAAACACTTATTTATTACTACTACTGATAAGCATGGGGTGCCTCCCACGAAGCGCTTGTTTAGGGTCCCGACGCTTGACCCGTCCCCCGAATTTATTGGTCCATGGGGAACGTTTGGAGATCCGGGACAACCTCGGTTGGTACGTCCCCTCCAAAGTAGTGTTTTATACGTTGACCTATCACTTTAAAGTTTGGGCCCGGTGTTTTGAGATAAAATCGACAGTGCCATAGGAAAACTTGGACCATTAGTGAATGGTTCCCAGACCCACAGGGATTTTCAATTTGCCCGAGAAATATTCAGTCTAGAGTTAAAAGGAGGACACGAGCACCAACGTTGAAAAACGCGGTTTTTGATCTTAGCTTCGTGTATCCTCTTGGTTTTTCTTTATAGATCAAAGAGTTTTCGTAGGCTGTTCACAAGTTCATTTAGTTCATTCAGTTGACACATTCCTGTGATCACCCGCAGTTTGTCATCAAAATTTGTATGCTTGTGGGCCCAGTAGGCTTTGTGCTCTTAAACTCGATCGGTAGATGACATGCCTTCCCGTTACATTACTGATTGGAGTACACCGATGGTGTTTGAAGCTGTGCGGAAGGCCCTATAAAGCATCATCTAGTTTGTCCGGACTGGAGGCACGTTTTTCTCCCACGGTTATCTCAAAATTCGCTTTAAAACCACGATTTGTCATCCTCATTTGCCACTTGTTTGTGGTTGGTACGCGGTTGAGTGACGAGAGTAAATTCGTATTTAAGCATGACATTTAGAAAATTGGTCATTGCCAAAAATGAGTTTCCCCGATAATTATGATAGCTCGGGGGCACCAATCGAGAAAATAGAGTTTTCAAAAAATTTTGACTAAAACTCGGGCATCATTGGGGGGGAGGCGCCTTTGCTTCAAACACCATTTTGTAAAAGTTGTCAACAGCCACGGAGTATGTACTTGTTCCCTCTTGAATGAAGGAAAAGGCCCCATAAAATCAATTGCCCAGTTGTCAAAGTTTTCGCATAAATTGGATAGAGTTTTGGTGGCATTCTCATCAGTTTGAGGTATTTGTTCATGTCACAGGTTGTAAATGTCAAAATCGGGTGTCAATGTATTGGGAATAATTGGTTGTTGGTGGCCCTTTGTATAATGTTTACGTTGAGTTGGTCTGAGTGGATTGGCTACTTAGTGTAACAAAGTGGGTCCATCTGTGGCAAGTTTGGAATGTTAAGCTTCTAGCACTGAAACAAAAAGTCTATCAACTGTTCTGCACAATTCTTAACAGGAGGGATTATCCCAGAAATAATGCTGGACATCTTGAAGAATCTATTTTTTTGTTGGGATGTCATTCACTTGATGATAAATTTTCCCGCATGGTCAGTTTGCCAAAATTCAGCAAATCCCTGGGGTACTTTGATCTTGAAGAGCAATAGAACAAGAGTTTCGAGAGGAATGCTTCATGATTTCTTTGTTCTGAGTTTGTCTTGATGCGATGTTAGTCTGGACAGATGATCGGCGGCGAGATTCTCAGCTCTTTTTTGTTCGAATTTCATTATCAAATTCTTGGAGCAATAAGATCCACCGCATGGTCTTGCCTTAGCATCCTTATTGGCAAAGAGTTACCTTGATGGCGAATGGTCAGTATTACCACTATGCTTTTGGACATAACCAGATATGACCGAAATTTCTCAAAGGCATACATACGGCAAGTAATTCCTTTTCGTAGTAGTGTATTGAGGTTTGGAGCCTCGTTTCATAGTCTTGCTAGCATACGTGTATAGGTTGGAAATGCTTGTTTTTCTTTCCGAGGACTGCCCCATTGACGGAAGTCGATCAGCATCGCCACATCGTTCACAAGGCAAGTCCCAGAGGGAGCAATTAAGATCGGATCCTCAGTCACATATTTTCTTTTGAGTGTATTAAAAGGACATTCGTTAAACTCTTCAGAGTAAGAAAAAGTGGAGTCTTTTTTCAAGCAAAGGAGTAATAGGACGGGCAATTTTGAGAAGTCCTGATTGAATCGTTCGGTAAAAATACGGCAATGCCAAGGAACTACAGGACCCTTTGACAAGAAGTCGATAGGGAGTTTAGCTATTACTTCGACTTTAGCTCTATCAACCTCAAGTCCCGACTTAGAAATTTTGTGTCCGAGAACAATGCCTTCCTTCACCATAAAATGGCTCTTCTCCCAGTTTAAAGACAAATTGGTGTCTTCACACCGCTTCAACATCTTTTCTAAATGGGATAGGCACGTAGAGAAAGAGTCCCCAAAGACCGAAAAGTCATCCATAAATACTTCCATCGTTTTTTCAATCATATCGTGGAAGATTGCCATCATACATCTTTGGAACGTGCCAGGAGCATTGCATAGCCCAAAAGGCATGCGACGATAGGCAAATGTTCCGTATGGGCATGTGAATGTTGTCTTTTCTTGATCTTTTGGGTCAATTGGGATCTGAAAATAACCCGAGAAGCCATCGAGGAAACAGTAGTATTCGTTTCCTGCTAGTCTTTCGAGCATTTGGTCCATAAAAGGCAATGGGAAGTGGTCTTTCCGGGTGGCTTCATTAAGTTTTCTGTAATCAATACATACTCGCCATCCCGTGAGGGGGGGGGGGAAACCAATCGAGTAGGATCAGTTCATTCTCATCATTTGTGATGACACAATCATACTCCTTTCTTAGGTACACAGTGTACCGGGCTCACCCAAGGGCTGTCAGAGATGGGGTAAATCAATCCAGCGTCAAGGAGTTTTTCAACCTCCTTCTTGATAACATCGTGGATTTTTGGGTTTACCCTTCTCTGACTTTGCACAGATGGTTCGTAGTCCTCTTCCATTAGAATTTTGTGAGTACAAAATTCTGGGCTAACACCCTTTATATCGGAGAGTTTCCAAGCGATGGCTCGCTTGTGGGACTTGAGAACCTTGAGAAGAGCTGCCTTTTCCTCATCTTTTAAGTCTTTAGCAATTATGACAGGCAACTTGTCGTCACCTTTCCAAAATGCGTATTCATGATGGGTGGCAGTTCCTTGAGTCCA
This sequence comes from Tanacetum coccineum, assembly GCA_026074375.1. Classification (NCBI taxonomy): domain Eukaryota; kingdom Viridiplantae; phylum Streptophyta; class Magnoliopsida; order Asterales; family Asteraceae; genus Tanacetum; species Tanacetum coccineum. The sequence continues at coordinate 16,018 of BQNB010011892.1, forward strand.
TCCTCGGGAGGTTCATCAAAGGAAGGATTCAAACGGTTTTAGATTCACAGAGTTGAGTTCTTTCCTAAATCCTGGCATATATTGTCTTGATTTGGAGGGGGGTGTGGTTCACTGTTCATATTGCTTCTAGAAGTAGGAATGTCCACTCAGGATCCTGATAAGTTGGATAACTTCTGATGAAGTTGGATCATCTTCTAGAGCAAGAAATGAATCTGCTTCTTCCATTTAAGAGAAATCACTGTCCCGAATAGGAGTGAGAGTATGGAGAAGAGTAGAATCAAAAGGCTCTAATATGGAGTGGGATTGCCACTCGCGATCACGTTTGAAAATCCTAGGACCTCTTGAGAATACTCATCACAAGCCATATCAATGACGTCGATTTTGTTTACCGTTTCATTTATGGTTGTAATCAGCTGTGTATTGATTGGTTTGGTCAGATTGAAGGTGATGGCCTCCTTGCCAAAACACGAAGGGTAATCTCGCCTTCATAAACATCTATCAAAGCATGACTGGTTTTTAAGAAACATCGCCCGAGAATTAAAGGTACTCGGGGATCTGGTTCAAAATCAACAACTACGAAGTCAGCTGGAAATTGGAATTTTCCCACATTTACAAAGACATCTTCAGCGATACCGATCGGTTTAGTGATCGAACGGTAGATAGTTCTAATGTCATGCAAGTGGGGTCATTCAGGAAGAGATAGATTTTTCCATACAGATAAGGCATGAGATTAATGCTCGCACCAAGATCGGCCAATGCGTTGCATGTAGTAATCCCCGTAAATTCACATGGAATCAGAAATCGGCCAGGGTCTCCAAGTTTCTTTGGTAACTTGTTGAGGATGACCGCTGAACAGTTCTCATTCAAAGGAGTTCTTGCCAATTCGCTCAATTTTTCTTTGTTTCCAATTAAGGTTTTTAAAGTCGAAGCAAATTTAGGCATGAGCATCAAGGCATCGGTAAAGCTAATCTCGAAACTCAAATCTCTAAAGATTTCATAGAATTTCTCGATTTGGTCGTTAGCTTTTTCCTTGCGCCTTTCATCATTTCTTCTTGATGGAAATGGAATTGATGCTTTAGGAACTGGAGTAACAACAGGAGCAACAACAGGAGCAACATTGGGCTCAGGATTTGGATTACGAGACTGAATTTGAACAACAGGAGGTTGGACGTCTTCGGTGCTTCCGTTATTAGCAGGAGGCATCGTGTCCTTTGTCACCTCGGTGTCATGATTAACTGCTTTCGGTCCTTGGATGGTAACACCACTTCGGGTAGTGATACCTTTTAAATCTTCCTTTGGGTTGGTAACAGTGTTACCAGGAAGAGTTCCAGAACCGAAAGTAGAAGCTGTATTAGCAGTAACAAATTTTGAAAGCATGTCAGTCAAATTTTGCCATTTGGGATTGACAGGTTTTGACATTGGTTTTGCATGTTTCGCAAACTGCATTCATGGCTGTGACATATCTTTTCAAAATCTGTTTTTTGACACACCGTGTGTATGAGGAGCCAGGCCTTATGAGATACTGGTTGAAATGACGGAGGTCGATAAATTTGACCTTGTTGAAATGTTTCTCATGTTTTGATTGAAGTTATTTTCCTCGATTGAAATTTGTTTTGACTATTTTGCAATAAGGATTCTGAATGGAGGAAAACCAGGGGGGGAGGTCAAACATTTGAATTGAGACCAGCGGAGGGTCGATAACCCGAATTAGCTTGGTTGAAATTGGCAGCAGCGGGCCTGGGGTCACATACTCTTGGGATATTGTCATGGTAAATGTTGCTATTAGTGGTGGACAATTTTGATTAGAGGGACTCCCCAACAAGATACACACTTTGTTCAACCGCTTTCTTTCGGGGCGGTAGGCTGGGGTTTGGTTCTTTCTATCAAGAATTTATGCCCAAACATGTCTTTGAGTTCAAGCAAACATCAGTTGTGACTGCTGGGGTGGAAGAGCTTGTACTCATTTTAGCTAAAACAGCTTTGTTTATTGACTGACGTTACCTTAGACTTGCTCTCGATGATTTTTAAACATTTCGAGGATTTTGTCTCAAGAAGTTACCACCGGCAGCAGAGTTCAAATGAATCTTGATCAACTGAGTTTAAGCGATTATAGAATGGTATCGAGTTGATGCAATTCCTGAAAACATATGTTGAGGGCATCCCCTTAATGATATTGAAACGATCCCAAGCCTAATAAAACGTCTCAATCATTTTTTGCTGAAATTTCATGATTTCATTTCTGAGACTTGTCGTTTTAGAGGGAAGGGATGAATTTGTTAATATATTTTAGAAACAAGATCAGCCCATGTGTCATCGACCGAGGGTTCTTTCTTCTAGCCATATCCGGCTGCCCTTCGAGAGAAAACGGGAAAAGCATAAGCTTAACCGACGTATTTGGTACGTTCGGAATCTTCATTGTAGAAGTGATCTTGTTGAAATAACGGATGTGAGCATGTGGGTCTTCTTTATCGTGTCCAAAAAATTGCTTGTTTTGAACAAGATTTAGAAGACCATGCTTGATCTCAAAGTTATTCGCGGTGATTTCAGGAATAACTATCGCATCCTCGTAACCCTCGGTGGGTGCTTCGAGCAATTGCGCCATAGTACGATTATCGGCCATCGTAACTACGGGAGGATTATCAGGTTTCTCAAGATTGGATGATTCAACAGAAGTTTGTCGAACTTGTGGTTGTCGACGTCTACGGGCTTGAGAACGAGTGCGCATGCACAAAATAGAAATATAAAAAGAAAATTTACACTAATTTTTTTGGTTTTTCAAAGATTTATTCACAATTGATTTTAACGGACAATGAGATAAGACAACTTAAACCAAATAATCTACTTACTTCACGGTAGCTCTCAAAAAGATAAACGCACAGGTGAGCGGAGGAGTAGGAATAGCGCGAAGCTTATTTCTCCTTTCGGGTCGTAGTTCCTAGGAACAACCCTCCTTATACCCACTTTATAGTTTGTTTAACCTTTCAAGGTGAGCCGTACGTCGTAAGAGACACAAAAGGCAAGTTTTTAAATCTTTTGTTCGAGTTGGGAACCAACAAGTTCACCGGAAGTTATTATGATAATACCTCAGTTGAGAATATTATATTTTGGTATTTTACCAATTTGTGAATTTTATTTTCTTTTTTATGGACAATGTTTTTATATTTTTGGTTTTTTTCTTTGGTTTTTATCTGATAATTATACTAAAAGAAATGAAAAATATTTTTGTACTTTTTATATTTTTAAAATAAAAGAAAATATTCACAGTTTCAAACACAAATGGCAACGTAGACGATAGTCTGCTTCACAGCCTCAACGGCAAACGACGCCAAAAATTTGTTTGGGGTCTTTTCACACTATATATATATAAATATATTTTAAATATAAAATATATATATAAGTCTAAAAATCAACAAGATCAATGATACCGAGAAGTAGTATAGAATGTTCCCGGGTCGTTTATCCCCAACGAGGCTGGACTGGAAAATCGATACAATCGAAGATTTGAGTTTGAAGGAGAGAATTGAATTGAGAGAGTGAAAAAGTCAAATTAAACAATAACAAACAAAAACGTTTAAGAAAAACCTAAAAATTATGAATTTAAGCTAAAAAACGAAAGCACGAATCCCGAACAAAGGGGGAAAACCTAAAATCTTTAAAAATAACCCTACGAAGAATTTTTCACTTCTAAACTACTCTATGGGACAAATAACGAAGAATGAAAAAGACTAGACCGAAAACGGAGTTCGTTTGACCCAAAAACGAGTCAAGACAAAAACCGCCACCCGGAGTTCTTAAAAAGTAAAAAAGTTGTAAAAACGACCCTACGAATTTTTTATATTTTTCTTCAAACTAGATGACAAATAAGAAAATTTTCTAAAAAAGCAAAATTTTTTTTTTGATAATTTTTGTTTTTTTTATCGATTAAATAAACTTTTAACGTAATTAAATTATAAAAATATTATATGATTACCGATAAAATTCTAAATATTTTCTAAATATACTAGACACTATGACAATCATCACGAAAAAATAAGGAAACATGAAACAGCTTAAGAAATAAGCCCGAAATATAAGCTTACACAAATTATTAAGCTTATAGCCATACCACTATAAAGTTTCAATGCCCTTGAGTCTTTAACGAAAATGACCCAAGGCGCTAGTGGTAGAGTGTGTGTGTAAAGGGATCGTATCGCTTGGTACAGGGTTCGAGGTCTTGTCACCAGGGCCAGTGGCTTTCCCCTTTTTTTTTTTCGAAAAATCAAAAGAAGCAAAAGTTGTTAAGCTCGTGGGGTTAACAAACTTGTTTATAAACTTTTTTATGAAAAGCAATAAATAAGCTTAAAAATAAGCTTAAACTTGACAGTTTAGCTTATAAAGGCTTAAAAGCAAAAATGAGCTAAGTCCTTTTGGACTTAGGGTCGAAATAAGCTAGGCCAAACTCAAATAAGCTAAAGAGGCTTAATCTAAACCTAGGTAAGCTAAAAAAAACTACAAGCTAAATAACTAATAAGATGGTTAGAACAAGATTATATGACATGAATGCTTAAAAGGCAACAAGGGCTTAAAAAGCTAAGCTTGGGCATTCAAATAAGCTAACAAAAGGGAAATAAGCAAACAAAGCTATCAACTTTAACCTAATAAGCTACTAGGAATCAATTTAGCTTATTAAATAGGCTCAATAAGCCAGAAAAGAAAAAATTAAGCAATCCCTACACCTAGGCTAGCAAAACAGTTCAAAAGGCATGTTTGGGCTTAAAAATAAGCCATCAAATAAGCTCTTCAAGGTTTGAAAATCAAGGAGCTTAAATAAGAGCTTATAAGCTCTTAAAATAAGCCAAAAACTTGGGCTTAAGAACACTAAATGACAAAGAAAAAGGGGCTTAAAATCTCCCCTTTGCACCAGGGGAGATTTAAGCTAGCCTTGAGTGGCTTATTTGACAGCTTATTAAAAGCTGTCAAATAAGCTCAAATTGGAAAGAAAACTGAAAACAGATTGAGTACTCTAGCTAAACAGCTTGTGCACAAATTTTGAGCTTTTAAAAATCAATTTTAATTCGATTTATTTTTGATGTGGAAAAGGGGTTCCATGGTTTTTAAAACTGTGACTAAAAAAACTTGGGAGTTTTTGACTTAACAAGTCAAGAGGCAAAGGACTTGGGCAGCTTGTTTTTAACACACAAAATACACACTTTTTAAACCTTTAACTCAAATTCACAAGTGCTTATCTCAATAAGCACTTGTGGTGTCTTTAAAAGTCTCACAGTTTCAAAGAGGGTTTATATACTTTTGAAAAACAATTTTCCAACTAAAAATGTTTTAAAAACAGCTTTAAAGTAGCTTAAAACTTGTGCTTAAATACTGACTAATGACCCTAACCAAGTACAAAAAACCATTTTGACCAGTTGTTATGCTTATGCAAAACAACCCTTTATGTAAAACTGTCAAAACTATTTGAGCTTAAAAACTGTTTTAAAAACTAAACCAGCTAAAACCTTTTATCTACTCACACTATTTTTCACCTAATTAAGCTACTTAAGTAATAAAAACTATAGCTTATTAAGAGAAATAAGCTACTTTCTCTCCTAGCTTATACTACTTAAGTGACATTTTTAAAAGAGAAACTGAGATTAAACACATTAAATCTATTGAAAACTGAAAACAGCTAGAAATTAAGTTTGAACAAACATATTTGAAGAGAATGAAACAAGATTGAATAGAAATAAGCAATTGATAAAGCTAAAATTAAGCTAAAATGAGGCTTGAGAAATTAAACCTGAGAAATTTGTTGTCTCAGAACCAAAGCCACTCTTGTAGAGTGAGTGGCTTAAAAACATACACCTAAGTGGCTCCCTAGCCCCTAAACCTTGAGCTATAAGCTCAATAAGCTTTTGTTAGCTTATTACTCCATAAGCTTCCAAACTTGAAATCAAATGATCAATTATGAACTAAAATGAACTGAAAACAGTATTTAATAGCTTTTAACAAGTTTTAAACTGAGTTTGAGCTTATTAACAAGAATAAGCTCAAGAGAGCTTATTGAGAGCTTATTGAGTAAAAATAGCTTAAATTTTCATTAAAACTGAGAATTACAAGTGCATAAAAGAAAGTAGCTTAAAGACAATTAAACTATTTTTAAAAACTACACTAAAACTGGCTTAAAAACTAACTATTTGCCACAATGGCTTTACAAAGCTATATATAGGAAAAACTAGGTCTTGTGTCTTCTTTTCTTGTGCTTTCTTGACAAACACAGGTGTGTTTGTTTTGTGAGTGGTTCACAGCCTCTAATCTTGGCCCTTCAATCTTTCTTGGGTCATCTTGGTCGTCGAAATAGGCCTTGGGAGGTGTGGGATTGCCAACTTGGCAATCTCACAGCTGGGAAAGTTAGTGGAGGAGGGGGAAGGTGTTTACCCATGGTGGGGGTGAAGGTTTACAGGGTAAAAGAAGAGGGTGTTAACCCGTGAGTGGGTTTTGTTCAAAAAGGGCGGGAAAAGAAAGTTGTTATAACAGGTTGGGGGTGACAGGGTGTACTTTTGGGGATTGGGCAAACATGGCCCCTCAAAGTTATATAACTTGTTACATCCATGGTCCTTGTGGTGTTATAACTTTTGGGGACTTGGCAGAAATAGTCCCCAAAGGTTATAACACCTTTTGCACCACTCGTCCCTTTGGTGTACAAGTTAGGATAGTTGGCAGTTATGCCCCTTGTAGTACAACTTTGGCACATTGGCAGTTTGCACCCTTGCCTTTCATTTTCTCTTTTCTTCTTATAAGTATAAGTTTAGGGATTTACAATTTCAGTCCCTAAACTTATATTTCTTTGACTTTGGCCTCGGGGTTGACTTGGGTTGACTTTGTCTTTGACCAATTGACTTTTCTGTTGACTTTTTGACTTGATTGACTTTCCTGCTTCGATTTGGCTTTGTCTTTCACAGTCTTTTCCATTCCGAGTCCGGTTTTGTCGTTTTGGCTTTGTTTTTCGTCCTTTTCTTAATTATCCGTTCCTGCACAATACAATTAGCAAAACAAGCGTATATTGGGCATTTTAAGTCCGTTTTTGGTTCTTTTAGCTCGTTTTTAAAGGTAAAAGGTATGTGTAATTAAGCACATACCAATGAGCTTTTAAGGACTTTACTAGCTTATCCATAAGGATAAGCTAGAGCTGTTGATGCTCATTTGAGCTTAATATAGGCTTTGTTTAGCTAAGGCTTAAGTAAGTTTCTTATTTAGCTTTATGTCTTAATTTCTTAGTTTAATAACTGCTTAATTTGCTTATTATTTGCTTATTCTTGTTAGTTTCATCTTATATATGCTTAATATGTTAGTTTAATGCTGTTAGTTCTTAGTTTCATAGTCTTAATCTTAGTTTTTTACTTATCTCTTATAATCTGTCATTAAAAAACACAAAATTAAGTAGATTAGTGTGCTGTGGAGTTCTGGCTTATTAGCTTATAGGTTATGCTTATTTGTCTCATTTAAGTAGTTATTATTAGGTATCTAAGATTGGTTCAATAGATTTTCATTTCATAAGCTTAAATGTTATTAAGTAATAGTTAAAAGGGGTGAGGTTTTTTGGATTAATGTACGTTTTGACCTCTTAAAGTCAAACTGAATTGTGCAATTTATTTTGGTTAGTTTGATTTTCAAATTTGATTAGGTTTTGAGCAGGTTTGTAGGATTAGTTTAAGCTTAATATCATTTTGAGGCTTAACTCTTTGTTCCTGCACCAGGGGACTTTTTCATGTTTCTTAGCTTGTTAAAAATTTATCCAAGTCTTCATAGGCCTGGTTTTTGCTTGATTAGTGTTTTGACACACTCTCTTTGAGTGTCTAATGCAGGTTTACCTTTAAAGGTAACCTGCAAATTGGTTTTGTTCCTTTGGTCAATTGCATCAGCAGTAGTAACTGCTGTTACTACTGTTTTCCTTTTCATTTGCATTTAAGCTAGTTTAAATAAGATTTAGATTTTAAAATTTAGTTAGTTTATAGATTAGATATAGGTTAAAATAGATTAAGTCTTAATTTTAAATTTCTAGCTTGTTTAATAGGGTACATTAGCTTCTAAAGTTCATAAAAAACCTCAAAAAGCCAAAAACAGTAGTAACTAGAACTTAGCTTTTAAATTTTGATTTCTAGCTTTTAGAATTTGTTTTTATGATTTGGATTAATAGTTTATAAGTAGGTTGTTAAGTTTTCAAAAGCTCAAATCCTGTAATAGCTTATTGTGCAATTTAGCTTATCTAGTTTTTAAGCCTTAAGTTACAGTTTCTGAGTTTGCTCTTTTAATCATTAAATTTAGGAGTCCTATAGTATTTTTAGCTTATTTAGCTTTTCATAATTAGCTTCTACATGTTATAAGCTTTCAGGTTTAGCTTTTGTTTTTAAAAATGAGCTTAAAATGAGTTGTGTGCAAGCTGTTAAGTGAAAACTAGTTTTTTGGTCCTTATAAGCTCACTTTCTGAAAACAGCTTTTTCATTAGCTTTTTGAGTGCTTATTTTTGAGTTTCAGCTTATATTGCTTTTATTAAAGTTGCTTATCTTTAGATGCTTAACAACTTTTCTTTTTTAAGTTTAAAAAAAAGGGAAGTGGAAGTCGGGGGTGAGCAAGACTCGAACCCCCGACCTCAACACCTCAACCCTTTATAACACACCACACACCACTCCTTACCGCTGTGCCCTTGGGTCTTTTTCATAAGACTCTTGCACATTTAAATCTTTATAGTCATTTTAGCCCTATAAGCTTTATAAGCTATTTTAGCTTATTTGATAAGCTGTGATTATAAGTTCATTTTTCCTAGGTTTTAAGTAGTGTAAGCTATTTTCTGTCATTTTTCTAGAAGTTTTAGAGTTCGTTTATTATTTTTAAACTTGTATTTTCATTAAAAACTTTAAAAAATCATAAAAAATAGGAAAATAATCAAAAAAAAATATATTTTTTTAGAAAATTTTCTTTTATCATTTAGAACGTAGAAAAATTAGTTTGACTCCCGTATGTTTATTTTTGAGCATTTTAGCTTTTAGGGATCGGTTTTCGATTCCCGTTATTCGTTTTTGTGATTTCTTTCAAATTTTATCGTTAAGAAAATAAATTATCAAAGTTTGCAAATCCCTTTATCTTTTACTCATAGAATTGATTATTAATTACAAACATTCTTGTTAAGGTGCTAATTAGGGTTTATTTTGTCATTTCCGTTTTTCGTCCGCGTGTTTAGTTATTTTTCTTGCATTTAATTGTTTTAATTGTTTTTAGTCATAGAAAATCAATCAAAAAGTTGAAAATCATTCATAACATTGTCCAAACTGAATCGAGGGTATCAATTCACATTTTTTGGGAATCGACCCGGTAATCCACTACCGGTTAAACGTGTTATATTATATATTTTTGTGTTTAAATTGCATTTAATCTTTGTCCTCAAGGATTATTTGTATATTTCTATAAATACCTTGATATATTATATAGGTGAAATTGCTATCTATCAATTTTTGGCGCTGTTGCCGGGGATTTGTGATTAAGATTCTCTCGTTTGAAGTTTGTTGATCGTGATTTGAAGACCCTTTCATTTTTGAAAGTTTTGTTTTGTTAAAAAAATAAAAAAAAAAGTAAATTTTTTTTTCTTAAATCAAAAATATTAAAAATTGTCCATAATAAAAAATAAAATAAACAAAGTTGGTAAAAGAACACCAACAAATAATACCTTCAATTGAGGTATTATCCATTAGTAAGTTCCCAACTCGAATCAAAGATTTAAAAACTTGTCATTTGTGTCATTTACGAAATACGGCTCACCTTAAAAAGTAAAAATTTTAAGAGCTACCGTGAAGTAAATTTGATTATTTGGTTTAAGTTGTCTTCCGTTTATCCGTTTAAAATAGATTGTTAATAAATTGAAAAAAATAAAAAAATTAGTGTAATTTTTTGTTATCTTTTTATTTCTTTTTCTACTTTGTGCATGCGCACTCGTTCTCAAACCCGCAACCGTAACCGTCAACAACAAAGCCAACCGGCTGTTGTTCAACCATTTCATTTAGAAGAACCTTTTGTTAATCCTCCCTTAGTTCCGATGGCTGATAACCGGACTATGGCACAATTGCTCCAAGCACCCACCGAGGGGTACGAGGATGCAATTGTAATTCTCGAAATCAATGCTAATTTGTTAATGAATGCATGGTTTGATCTAATCTTGTTCAAAACAAACAGTTTTCGAACTGCATAAAGAAGGATCCACATGCTACATCCGTTTTTCAATAAGATTACTTCAACAATGAGATTCCCGGATATCCCGAGCACGTCAATTAAGCTTATGCTTTTTCCATTTTCTCTTGAAGGTTCAGCCCGGATTTTGCTAGAAAAAGAACCTCCTCGATCAATTACGACATGGGATGATCTTGTTTCAAAATTCATTAATCAATTCTTTCCTCCTTTAAAAACGACAAATCTGCGTAACGAAATCACGAGATTTCAACAAAGATTTGTCGGAATCGTTTTATGATGCTTGGGAATCGATTTAATGACCTTTTCGAGCATGCCCACTCACAGATTTTCTGAAATACAATCAATTGGATTCGTTTTACATTGCTTTGAATGCTAATGGATCAAGATTAGCTTTGGGACTTCTTGATGCGGGTGGAAACTTTTTGGATAAGATGCCTCGTGAATGCTTGAGAATTATCGAGAGTAAATCCAAGGTTCGTAATTCACGAAACAAGGCAGTCGTTGCTAAAGTGAGTTCGAATTCATCTACCCTCGGAATTTCACCAGATGTTGCTGCTCTTACAACCGAAGTTTCTGAACTTAAGAATTTGATGAAGACTATGCTTATCGACAAACAAAAAGCCCAAGCTCCCGCACCCGTAAAAGCGGTCGAGCAGAGTTGTGTAACTTGTGGAGGTGCTCATTCTTATAGAAACTGTCCAGCCACCGATGGCAATGTTTATCGAGACAACATTCAAGAGTACGTTTCACAAGTTGCTGCAGCCAATTTTAATCAAGGAAATTCCAATTCTAGACCTCCGATGGTTTCGAATCAAATCCGACCTCCTGGTTTTCCTCCGATTCAAAACAATCAAAACCGTTTCAATCAAAATCAAGGGAATAATTTCAACCAAAATCGAGGAACCAATTTCAATCAAAACCGTGGAAGTAACTTCAACCAAGGACAAGTTTACCAACCTCCGACGATTCAAACCCCAGTTTATCAAGCTCCTACTCCGCAAATGCAAGGTGTTTCAAAGACCGATTTTGAGAATTATGTCAAGGCTAATGATGCTGTATTACGGAATATGCAAAATCAAGGCCAAGGTTTACAAAACCAGATGACAAATTTAACGGAAATGCTTTCTAAATTCATAAGTTCCAATACCGCTTCGTCTTCGAATTCAGGTACTCTTCCAAGTCAAACCGTAACTAACCCTCGCGAGCATGTTAATGCTATCACCACACGAAGTGGTAAAACTTGTGAAGGACCTTCGACTCCTCTTGTTCCTACTACCGTTGTTTCTACTCCTCTAAAGGAACCCGGAGACGTCAATGGACAAAGTGCAAAAACCAAGTTCAGAAAGTACCGCACAAGTCCCACCTCCGGAGGATCATGATTCCATTTTTATTGAAATTCCGAAACCAAAGGCTAAGAAAACTGTTCAAGAGCCTAATTCTCCAGAGCCTAATTCATATCAACCTAAACTTCCATACCCCGAGAGGATGAAAGTAAGAGAGAAAGATACACCCAGTGCTCAGCAAAGCAGGTTTATGAAGTTGTTTAAACAACTACGTTTAGAAATTGGTTTAAAAGATGCTCTCATCGAAATGCCGAAATTCAACAAATGGTTAAGCACTTTATTGAGAAACAAAGAGAAACTTGAAGAAATTGCCATTACAACCGTAAATGTTGAATGTTCTGCCATCATCTTGAACAAATTTCCCGAGAAACTCGAAGATCCCGGAAAATTTCTTATCCCGTGTGCTCTACAAGAACTTGATAGGAAAAATGCTTTAGCCAATTCCGGAGCTAGCATAAACCTTTTCCCTCATTCTATCGGCAAGCAACTTAGGCTTGGAGCTTTGAAGCCACCGAATGACACTCGAATCTTGCTAACCGTTCGGTTTGCACCCTATCGGGCATAGCGAGGATTGTTGTAGTTAGATGTTGATGGTTTCACTTTTCTTGCTTGATTTTTGTTGTGGTAATTATAACCAGACCGAGTAGTGCTATTATTTAGGGAGACTTTCCTTCGCACCGCAAAAAGCTCTTTCAATTGATTTATTACGAGGGGGAAAAATTGACATCTAAGAGTTGGAGCGATGAATTGTCTTTTATGCTGGACATAAATTCTGGAGAAAAGCAAGAATAAGAATTTGCTCATGTATTTCTGTCATTGATTTTTTCGAAAGATGAGCCATTTTAGTGGCAGTACCACTAATCATTCCGATGCTCTTCCTCCTAGTTCTTCTCCGGTGAAGACTAGTGATAATCTTGAGGAGTTCGCCGATGAACTCACTCTTCTTAAAAAAGTCGTTCATGAAGAAAATTTTCAAGTTTATTCAAACCCTCTTTTCATTCTTGATGGACAATTTCAACTCCAGTAACGTAAATCCTCTATTTAACGAGATGGATGAAGAATACGAAAATGAGAACTCCAACGTTTCAAATTCCGATGAGCCAGTTTTACTTAACACACCTTTGCCCGATTAAGGTGAGGTTCGTTTCCCACCCCCTTATTTCCCAAGATCCAGAAGTCGATATTGATGAGATCGATGCTTTTCTAGCCATGAAAGTTTCTTCTAATTTTAAGGAAGGATATTTTGATTCAGAAGGAGACGTAATTTTTTTTGAGAATCTGCTTAGTGATGATACCACCCAAAATCTCGCTCCCAAAGTAATTTTTGATCATGAACCAAAACAAAATAATACTTCGATTACTTTTTCTCCAAGGAATGATCCTCTTCACCATGAGTTCGCCGGAGAAATCATTACACTTCCTTCGAGGATTGCTAGAGAGCATGAGGAATATCTTAGTCGTATGACTTTGCTTTGTGAGATTTCAACTTCCTAGTCACTGGAAAATCTTCCCGTTGAAGATAGTGACTCCGTTCAAGAAGAGATCGATATATTCCTCGTTCTGGGTGATTTAATTCCACCAGGTGTTGAGAATGATGATTCCGAAGATGAAGATAATTCTACTTTCCTTCCCGTCCATGAGTTACCTAACCTTGATCATCAAGATAACCCATCATCTCCTCGTCCTCCGCCGGAACCACCAGATGTTAAGATTCATTTTAAGCCCGATACGGCCATGAAGAATGATGAAGATTTTAACCAAGGAGAAATTGTTTTATCCCTAAATGTTGAAGATGTCAATTCCTTCACATTTGTCATTTGGACTTTTCTTCCATCTTTCACCTACCCCGAGGATTCTCCTGTTATTCTTTCTTTCAGTAGTGAGGATCTTATTTTTGACCCCGGCATTTTCATTTTTCATTTTTCTTATCTAGAGCCGGTGGTGTTTTCAATGGAAGTTTCTTATTGCTCTCCCTAAGGACGAATGAATTCAGGGATCGAGTCAAGCTATGTGACTCGGTTACCAAAAACAAAGCGCTTCGTGGGAGGCACCCCATGCTTATCCATTTTCTATTTTTCTTTCTAGCTTCTAATGTGTTGTGAGGAGGCTTGTACTCTTCCGTTCTTTGTGTTTGTTGTTTGTACTTGTGATTATTTGCAGGATTTAACCCAATTTTTTCTGAAGACTCTCATGTTCGGTGTTGTGTCCCGGTTCACTCGAGCTTCCTATCCTTTGTTTGCAATTAGTTTAGGGAAATCCGATATCCTTTCATCTTATCGATTCACGTTTATCTTTGCATAATTAATAAACGGCTTAGATTTGCGTAGAGACCCGCCTTAAACATTGAGGACAATGTTTCGTTTTAGTTTGGGGAGGGAATCTATCGATTTGATGTTACCTACTTATTGTTTTGTTCTCACGTACCCCGTTTTCCCGCAAAAATAGCAAAAAATTCAAATTTTTAAAATTTTTAAGTTTTATTTGTAGAAAAATATAAAAAATAAAATAAGTGTTTTTGTCATAATTTTGACTTTCTTGCTGGGTAAGAATAAGAGTAAATTTTGACCCGATCGAGCGTGTTGAGCTCTAGCTTGTTCCTTAACTTTTAGGCTAAGTGTTCGCTAATTCGCGAAGAACGAAAAATGATAGAGTTAAGTATGAGTAGGATGCTAAACAAGGATTATTTGGAAATCCTAAGAGCTCATGTATGTAACTTGTTGCTTTTTCTCCCATAAGCTCTTAACCGGATTAATATACGTGTTGTTTTTGGAGATTAAACTTAAATCAACAATTTTTATGTAATATATAGCAAAAATTTTAGTCTTAGTTCAAATTTATACTTGAATTTTTCAAAAAGAAGTCTTCTTTAAATAAATAAATATAAAAAAAATGATGATAAAATGATAAAAAATAAATATAATAATAAAAGCTGTGGGTTGATAAAAGTTTACTACCTCTTGCCGGCTCACAACCGATGTGGTAGTCTTCTAAAGAAAGCCCATAGTAAGAATAAAGATCCGAGACTGATAAAAGTTTGCTGCATCTTGCCGGCTCACAACCGATGTTGCAGCCTTCTAAAAGGTCGAGGGTTACAATTGCATAAATGTCTAAATAGTTAAATTAATAATTGACTTCTTTTTGTTAAATTCAAATATGCTTTTGCACTTTGACTACTCTATTTTATAAGCTATGAATATCCGGGAAACCTGAGAGTTTTTGAAACCTAAGGTCCGTGAGTCCCGATACTAGTCTCTGTGGGGTGTCAAAAGCCTGGTCACTTAGCCGCAAGGTTGGGATGTGCCGAGACAAAAGTCGCTACATGGGATGATCTCGCCTTTAAACTCATTATTCTAAGGTGGAATGTAAAGCATAGTATGTTGCAAAAAGTTGATCCATGGTTGAAATTCAAGATAGCACACTCACTTAAGATATAATAAATGTCGGGAGTAAAAAGTTCACAAGTTGCAAATATGAGTAGTGTTAGCATCCTTACTGATATTTAGTTGTGATTTTGTTTTAAGCTTGGTTTGGATAAGTGAAAAGTCGGGAACGATGAATTTATCCTTTTTGGGGCATTCTCGGATTCGAAATGCATCTTGTTCTATGATCCCTAACAGTTATGGAAATAACGAAAGTCAAAATAACATTATTATTAAAAAAGTAAATATATATATATATATATATATAAAAGAGGTTTTAGAAAATGGGAAATAAGAGGTGTTTAGAGAGATACTTGTGTATTTGTGTGTAATTTTCTCATACTCTCTCTCTCGCTTGCTGCTCCTTTCGCTAAGGTTTTGTTTGGGAAGTTTCGAGGTATTTGGTTATAAGGCATGTTAATATTGCGTGAGGACACACAATCGTTTAGTTTGGGGAATTTTTGTGTATGTGTGAAAACACATATCCTTTTTATATCAAAAATGACCCTTAAAATCCCGGCGTATATCTTGCTGCTCGCGCCCGCGGCGCTATCGCGCTCGTGTTTGTGTTTGCCCGGTTTTAACTGTTTTCTTGTGATTTTTGCTTTATCCGTACCTACACAATAAGAAAGACAAAACAAGCAATATACAAGCATTTTATACACAGTTTTGGTCTTTTAAGGGTCATTTTTGATATAAAAAGGATATGTGTTTTCACACATATCAAAATTCCCCAAACTAAACGATTGTGTGTCCTCACGCAATATTACATGCCTTATAACCAAATACCTCGAAACTTCCCCAAACTAAACCTTTGAAAAGTAGCAAAGATTTTTGTGGAAAAATTAAGAAATCACAAGTTATAAAACACCCTTATTTCCCATTTTCTAAAACCTCTTTTATATATATATATATATATATATTAATAATAATGTTATTTTGACTTTCATTATTTCCATAACTGTTAGGGATCATAGAACAAGATGCATTTCGATTCCGAGAATGCCCCAAAAAGGATAAAATACACTCGTTCCCTGACTTTCTCATTATCCAAACCAAGCTTTAAAATCAAAATCTAAACTAATTATTCTGTAAGGGATGCTAACATTACTCATATTTACAACTTAGTGAAACTTTTTACTTCCGAAAATTTATACTTATATCTTAAGTGAGTGCTGCTATCTCTGAAATTTCCAACCCATGGATCAACTTTTTTGCAACATACTATGCTTTACATTTCCACCTTAGGGATATGATTATAAGGCGTGATCATACACTTAATGTAGCGACTTTTTGGTCCTGCCATAAATAACCAACATTGTGGTAGGTGACAGGCTTTTGTACAACCCTACAGAGACTAGTATCGGAACTCACGGACCTTAGGTTTCAAAAACTCTCAGGTTTCACCGGATTATTCATAGTTATAAAACTGGAGTAGTCAAAGATGCAAAAAGCAATATTATAAATTTAACAAAAAAGAAGTCAGATTATTAATTTAATTTAACTATTTAAGACATTTATGCAATTGTATACCTCGACCTTTTAGAAGAGACACAATGTAAACACATCGGATTGTGAGCCGGGAAGATGCCAGCAAACTTTTTATCAGTCTCGGATCTTTATTCTTACTTTGGGCTTTCTTTAGAAAGAACTTACCACATCGGTTGTAAGCCTGGCAAAAGTGGTAGTTAAAATTTTATCAACCCACAACTTTTATTATTATATTTATTTTTTATTTTTTTTTATATATATTTATTTATTTGAAGGAAGACTTCTTTGAATAATTTCAAGTATAAATTTGGAAACTTAGACTAAAATTTTTGACTATATATTAATAAAAAATTGTTGATTTAAGTTAATCTCTAAAAACTTACACGTATATAATTCGGATCAGAGCTAATGGGAGAAAATGCAACAAGTTACATACATGAGCTACTTAGGATTTAATTCTTAAAAAATCCTTGTTTAGCATCCTTATCATACTAACTCTATCATTTTTTCGTTTTCTTCGCGAATTAGCGAACACTTTAGCCTAAAAAGTTAAGGAACAAGATAGAGTAAACACGCTCGATCAGGATCAAAATTTACTCTTAATTCTTACGCAAGAAAGTCAAAATTATGACAAAATACTTTTATTTTATTATATTTTTCTACAATTAAAACTTAATAAA
The DNA here is from genome assembly GCA_026074375.1 of Tanacetum coccineum. NCBI lineage: Eukaryota > Viridiplantae > Streptophyta > Magnoliopsida > Asterales > Asteraceae > Tanacetum > Tanacetum coccineum. The sequence goes on from BQNB010011892.1 coordinate 33,163, forward strand.
TTTTAATTAAAAATTGAATTTTTGCTATCTTTGCGGGTAAACGAAGGTTACGAAGTGAGAACAAAACAATAAGTATCGTAAGTCAAATCGATAGATTCCCTCCCCAAACTTATAAATCGAAACATTGTCCTCAAGGTAAGGCGGGTCTTTACGGCAAATCTAAGCCGTTTATTAATTATGCCCAAAGATAAAAGTGAATCTGAATCGTTAAGATGAGAAGGCATATCAGATTTTCCCCAAAATAATTACAAACAAAAGGATAGGAAGCTCGAAAGTGAACCGGGATCAAAACAACCGAACACGAGAGTCTTCAGAAAAATTTTGGTTCAATCCTTGCAAATAATACAAGTACAAACAACAACACAAAAGAACAGAAGAGTACCAAGCTCCTTAACACATTAGAAAGCTAGAAAGAAAATAGAAAAATGGATAAGCAATGGGGTGCCTCCCTCGAAGCGCTTTGTTGTTTTTTGGTACACCGAGTACATAGCTTGACTAGATCCCTGAATTAATTCGTCCTTTAGGGAGAGCTAATAATAAGAAACTTCCATGAAATACACCATCGGCTCTAGATAAGAAAAATGAAAAATGAAAATGCCGGGGTCAAAAATAAGATCCTCACTACTGAAAGAAAGAATAACAGGAGAATCCTCGGGGTAGGTGAAAGATAGAAGAAAAGTCCAAATGACAAATGTGAAGGAATTGACTTCTTCAACATTTAGGGATAAAACAATTTCTCCTTGATTAAAATCTTTATCATTCTTCATGGCCGTATCGGGCTTAAAATTTAAGCAAACGTCTGGTGGTTCTGGCGGAGGACGAGGAGATGATGGGTTGTCTTGATGATCAAGGTTAAGTAACTCATAGTCGGGAAGGAAAGTAGATTTATCTTTATCTTCGGAATCATCGTTCTCAACACCTGGTGGAATTAAATCATCTGGAATGAGGAAAATATCGATCTCTTCTTGAACGTGGTCACTATCCTCAACGGGAAGATTTTCCAGTGACTAGGAAGTTTAAATCTCACAAAGCAAAGTCATACGACTAAGATATTCCTCATGCTCTCTAGCAATCCTCGAAGGAAGTGTAATGATTTCTCTGGCGAACTCATGGTGAAGAGGATCATTCCTTGGAGAAAAAGTAATCGAAGTATTATTTTGTTTTGGTTCATGATCAAAAATTACTTTGGGAGCGAGATTATGGGTGTTATCATCACTAAGCAGATTCTCAAGAAAAATTACGTCTCCTTCTGAATCGAAATATCCTTCCTCAAAATTATGGACGAAAACTTTCATGGCTAGGAAAAAGCATCGAATTCTCATCAAATATCGACTTCTGATCGGAACACTCAACACTTATTCGGCAAAAGGTATTTTCGTTATTCTGTGTTAAGTAAAATCGGGCTCTTGGAATTTGTAAAACGTTGGAGTTCTCATTTTCGTATTCTTCATCCATCTCGTTAAAGAGAGGATTTTCGTTACTGGAGTTGAAATTGTCATCAAATTCAAAACGAGGGTTTGAATAAACTTGAAAATTTTCTTCATGAACGACTTTTTTAAGAAGAGTGAGTTTATCGGCGAACTCCTCAAGATTATCACTAGTCTTCACCGGAGAAGAACTAGGAGGAAGAGCATCGGAATGAGTAGTGGTACTGCCACTAAATGGCTCATCTTTCAAAAAATCAATGACAGAAATAGCATGAGCAAATTGCTTATTCTTGCTTTTCCTCAGATTTTTCAGTCATTAAAAGTCATGTTCATCGATTTCCAACTCTTAATGTTTAATTTTTCCTCGTATAAATCAATGAGAGCTTTTTGCGGTGGAAGGAATAGGATCTCCCTAAATAATAGGCACTCTCGGGTCTGGTTTTAAAATAACCACATAAAAAAATCAGCAAGAAAGTTGAACCATCAACTCACTAATAACAACATCCTCGGCTATGCCATAGGATGCATAAAGGAACGGTTGAGCAAGATCCGCAGTGTCTTTTCGGAGTGGGCTTCAAAGCTCCAAGCCTAAGTTGCTTGCCGATAGAATGAGGGAAAAGGTTTATGCTAGCTCCGGAATTGGCTAAAGCATTTTTCCTATCAAGTTCTTGTAGAGCACACGGGATAAGAAATTTTCCGGGATCTTCGAGTTTCTCTGGAACTTTGGTTTCAAGATGATGGATGAACATTCACATTTACGGTTTTGATGGCAATTTCTTCAAAGTTTCTCTTTGTTTCTCAATAAAGTGCTTAACCATTTGTTGAATTTCGGCATTTCGATGAGAGCATCTTTTAAACCAATTTCTAAACGTAGTTGTTTAAACAACTTCATAAACCTGCTCTGCTGAGCACTGGGTTTATCTTTCTCTCTTACTTTCATCCTCTCGGGGTATGGAAGTTTAGGTTGATATGAATTAGGCTCTGGAGAATTAGGCTCTTGAACAGTTTTCTTAGCCTTTGGTTTTGGAATTTCAATAAAAATGGAATCATGATCCTCCGGAGGTGGGACTTGTGCGGTACTTTCTGAACCTAATTTTTGCACTTTGTCCATTGACGTCTCCGGGTTTCTTTAGAGAGTAGGGAACAACGTTAGTAGGAACAAAGGTGTCGAGGTCCTTCACAAGTTTTACCACTTCGTGTAGTAATAGCATTAACATGCTCGCGAGGGTTAGTTACGGTTTGACTTGGAAGAGTACCTGAATTCGAAGACGAAGCGGTATTGGAACTTATGAATTTAGAAAGCATTTCCGTTAAATTTGTCATCTGGTTTTGTAAACCTTGGCCTTGATTTTGCATATTCCGTAATACAGCATCATTAGCCTTGACATAATTCTCAAAATCGGTCTTTGAAACACCTTGCATTTGCGAAGTAGGAGCTTGATAAACTGGTGTTGTTCGTAGAAGGTTGTTTAACTTTGTCCTTGGTTGAAGTTACCTTACTAGGTTTTGAATTAAAAATTGGTTCTCCATTTTTGCGTTGTAATTATTCCCTTGATTTTGATGAAAACGGTTTTGATTGTTTTGATAGGAGGAAACACAGGAGGTCGGATTGATTCGAAACCATCGAAGGTTCTTATATTGGAATTTCCTTGCATTAAAATTGGCTGCAGCAACTTGTGGAACATCTTTGATGTATGTCTCGTATTAACATTGCATCGGTGGGGGATCATGTTTTATAAGATGTGAGAACCTCCACAGGTACACAACTCTGGCTCGACCGCTTTTTAAGGTTGCGGGAGCTTGGGCTTTTTGTTTGTCATAAGCATAGTTTATTAAATTCTTAAGTTCAGTAAACTAAGTTGTAAGAGAAGACTTCATTGGTGAAAGTCGAGGGTAGATTTGCATTCGAACTCACCTTTAGCTTAGTATGACCTTGGTTTAGTCGTGATACGTTCATTGGATTTACTGTGCGATAATCTCAAGAATTCACGAGGCATCTTATCCAAAAAGTTTCCACCCGCAGCTGATTTCAACGAATATTGATCGGTTAGCAAGTCTAAGCATTGTTAAATCCGTATCCAATTGATGTAGTTCAGAAATATGTGATGTGCGGCAATGCTCGATGAAGGTACATTTATTCGATCCAAAGAGATTTATATAAGAGTAGTCAAATATTTGTTGAAATTCTCGTGATTTAGTTACGCAGATTTGTCGTTTTTTAAGTGGAAAGAATTGATTAATAATTTTGAAACAAGATCATCCATGTCGGTAATTGATCGAGCGAGGGTTCTTTTTTCTAAGCAAAATCGGGCTGAAGCTTCAAGAGAAATGGAAAAGCATAAGCTTAATTGTCAGTTTTGATCGGGGGGTATACGGGAATCTAATTTTTGAGAGTAATCTTATGATTTAACGGATGTGAGGCATGTGGATCCCTCATTTATCATGTTCGAAAAAATCTGTTTGTTGTGAACAAGAAGTGATAAACCATGCTTTTAATTCAAAATTATCATTGATTTCGGGGATATTACAATTGCATCCTGTACCCTCGGTGGGTGCTTTGGATCAATTGTGCCATAGTCCAGGTTATCAGGCAATCGGAATTAAGGGAGGATTAACAAAGGTTCTTCTAATGAAATGGTTGAAATAACGCGGTTGGCCTTTGTTGTTGACGGTTACGGATTGCGGGTTTGAGAACGATGATGGTGGGGGGCCATGCACAATTAGAAATGAAATTAATAGATAACTAAAAATTACACTAACTATTTTTATTTTTTCATTTATTAACAATCTATTTTTAAACTGGATAAACGGGAAGACAACTTTAACACAAAATAATCAAATTTACTTCACGGTAGCTCTTAAAAATTTTACTTTTTAAGGTGAGCCGTATTTCTGACACAAATGACAAGTTTTTAAATCTTTTGATTCCAGGTGGGAAACTTATAATGGTTAAGTACCCTCAATTGAGTTTATTTAGTTGGTGTTCTTTTACCAACTTTGTTTATTTTATTTTTTTATTATGGATAATTTTAATATTTTTGATTTTTTTTAAAATGATAATTATACTAAAAGAAAAAAAATATTTTTTACTTTTTATTATTTTATTATTTTTTAATTTTTTTAACAAAACAAAACTTTCAAAAATGAAAGGGTCTTCAAATCATGACTCAATTTTTTTTTTTTCTTTTTTTTTTTTTTTAAACAAACTTCAAACAAGAGAATCTTAATCACAAATCCCCGGCAGCGGCGTCAAAAATTGGTATATAGCAATTTCACGTATATATAATATATCTAAGTATTTATAGAAATTTACAAATAATCCTTGAGGACAAAGATTAAATGCAATTTAAACACAAAAATTTATAATATAATACGTTTAACCGGTAAGTGATTACCGGGTCGTATCCCAAAAAAAAAAAAATGTGAATTGATACTCATCGACTTCAGTTTGGACACATGTTATGAATGATTTTACAACTTTTTGATTTGATTTTTATGACTAAAAACATTATAACAATTATATGCAAGTAAAATAACTTAAACACGCGGACGAAAAACGGGAATGGACAAATTAAGCCTAATTAGCACCTTAACCTAGAATTTGAATTAATAATCTATTTTCTGATGAGTAAAAATAAAAGGGATTTGCAAACCTTTGATTAACTTAACGATAAAATTTGAAAAGAAATCACATAAACTGAATAACGGAATCAAAAAAGAAGCCCTAAAAAGCTAAAATGCTCAAAAATAAACTTTACGAGAGGTTCAAATATTTTTTCTACGTTCTAAATGATAAAAGAAAATTTTCTAAAAAAATATTTATATTTTTTTGATTATTTTTCTATTTTTTATGATTTTTTAAAGTTTTTAATGAAAATACAAGTTTAAAAATAATAAACGAACTCTAAAACTTCTAGAAAAATGACAGAAAATAGCTTACACTACTTAAAACCTAGGAAAAATGAACTTTTTAATCACAAGCTATCAAATTAAGCTGAATACAGGCTTTATAAAGCTTATTGGGCTAAAATGACTATAAAGATTTAAATGTGCAAGAGTCTTATGAAAAAGACCCAAGGGCACAGCGGTAGGGAGTGGTGTGTGGTGTGTTATAAAGGGTTGAGGTGTTGAGGTCGGGGGTTCGAGTCTTGCTCACCCCCGACTTCCACTTCCTCTTTTTTTTTTTTAAAAAAACTTAAAAAAGAAAAGTTGTTAAGCATCTAAAGATAAGCAACTTTAATAAAAGCAATATAAGCTGAAACTCAAAAATAAGCACTCAAAAAGCTAATGAAAAAGCTGTTTTCAGAAAGTGAGCTTATAAGGACCAAAAAACTAGTTTTCACTTAACAGCTTGCACACAACTCATTTTAAGCTCATTTTTAAAAACAAAAGCTAAACCTGAAAGCTTATAACATGTAGATCTAATTTTGAAAAGCTAAATAAGCTTAAAAATACTATAGGACTCATAAATTCAATGATTAAAAAGCAACCTCAGAAACTGTAAACTTAAGGCTTAAAACTAAAATAGCTAAATTGCAACAATATGCTATTACAGGATTTGAGCTATTTTTGAAAACTATTCGAAAGCTTTATAAACATGGTAGAAGCTAATTATGAAAAGCTAAATAAGCTAAAAATACTATAGGACTCCTAAATTTAATGATTAAAAGAGCAAACTCAGAAACTGTAACTTAAGGCTTAAAAACTAGATAAGCTAAATTGCACAATAAGCTATTACAGGATTTGAGCTTTTGAAAACTTAACAACCTACTTATAAACTATTAATCCAAATCATAAAAACAAATTCTAAAAGCTAGAAATCAAAATTTAAAAGCTAAGTTCTAGTTACTACTGTTTTTGGCTTTTTGAGGTTTTTTATGAACTTTAGAAGCTAATGTACCCTATTAAACAAGCTAGAAATTTAAAATTAAGACTTAATCTATTTTAACCTATATCTAATCTATAAACTAACTAAATTTTAAAATCTAAATCTTATTTAAACTAGCTTAAATGCAAATGAAAAGGAAAACAGTAGTAACAGCAGTTACTACTGCTGATGCAATTGACCAAAGGAACAAAACCAATTTGCAGGTTACCTTTAAAGGTAAACCTGCATTAGACACTCAAAGAGAGTGTGTCAAAACACTAATCAAGCAAAAACCAGGCCTATGAAGACTTGGATAAATTTTTAACAAGCTAAGAAACATGAAAAAGTCCCCTGGTGCAGGAACAAAGAGTTAAGCCTCAAAATGATATTAAGCTTAAACTAATCCTTCAAACCTGCTCAAAACCTAATCAAATTTGAAAATTAAAACTATACCAAAAAACAAATTGCAAATTTTAATTTGATTTAAGGGTCAAACACTACATTATCCAAACCCCCTTTAACATATACTTATATACCATTTTATGCTTATGAAATGAAAATCTATTGAACCAATCTTAGATACCAGATAATAACTAGCTTATAATGAGACTAATAAGCATAAACCTATAAGCTAATAAGCCAGAACTCAACAAGCGACACTAATCTACTTAATTTTGGTTTTTAATGACAGTTTATAAGAGATAAGTAAAAAACTAAGATTAAGACTATGAAACTAAGAACTAACAGCCCTTAACTAACATATTAAGCATATATAGCTGAAACTAATAAGAATAAGCAAATAATAAGCAAATTAAGCAGTTATTAAACTAAGAAATTAAGATAAAAAGCTAAATAAGAAACTTACTTAAGCCTTAGCTAACAAAGCCTAATATTAGGTCAAATGAGCTAACAGCTCTAGCTTATTCCTTATGGATAAGCTTGTTAAAGTCCTTTAAAAAGATCATTGTATGTGTTAATTACACATACCTTTTACCTTTAAAAACTAGCTAAAAATAACCACAAAAAACGGACTTAAAAATGCCCAATATACGCTTGTTGTTTTGCTAATTGTATTGTGCAGAAAAATGATAATTAAGAAAAGACGAAAACAAGCCAAAACGACAAAAACCGGACTCGGAATGGAAAAGACTGTGAAAGACAAAGCCAAATCGAAGCCGGAAAGTCAATCAAGTCAAAAAGTCAACAGAAAAGTCAAATTGGTCATCAAAGACAAGTCAACCAAGTCAACACCGAGGCACAAAGTCAAAGTCAAAGAAATATATAGTTTAGGACTGAAATTGTTAAATCCCTAAACTTTACTATAAAGTAAGAAAAGAGAAAATGAAAGGCAAGGGTGCAAACTGCCAATGTGCCAAAGTTGTACTACAAGGGGCATACTCTGCACTATCCTAACTTGTACACCAAAGGATCGGTGGGTGAAAGGTGATATAACTCTTGGGGACTTGTTTTGCCAAGTCCCCAAAAGTTATAACAATACAAGGACCATGGGTGTAACAAGTTATATAACTTTGAGGGGCCATGTTTGCCCAATCCCCAAAAGTACACCCTGTCACCCCCAACCTGTTATAACAACTTTCTTTTCCCGCCCTTTTTGAACAAAACCCACTCACGGGTTAACACCCCTTTCTTTTTTCCCTGTAAACCTACCCCCCACCATGGGTAAACACCTCGCCCCCTCCCTCCACTAACTTTCCAAGCTGTTGAGATTGCCCAAGTTGGCAATCCACACTCCAAGGACTATTTCGACGACCAAGATGACCCAAGAAAACATTGACAGGGCCAGATTTAGTGGCTAGTGAACCACTCACAAAACAAACACACATGTGTTTGTCAAGAAAGCACAAGAAAAGAAGACACAAGACCTAGTTTTTCCTATAAAAAGCTTTGTATAAAGCCCTTTGGCAAATAGTGAGTTTTTAGTCAGTTCTTAGTGTAGATTTTAAAATATTGTTTAAATTGTCTTGAAGATACTTTCTTCATGCACTTGTAATTATCAGGTTTTAATGAAAATTTAAGCTATAATTTTTTACTCAATAAGAATCTCAATAAGCTATCTGAGCTTATTCTTGTTAATAAGCTTCAAAATCAGATTAAAATTGTTAAAAGCTATAATATTCTGTCTTCAGTTCATTTTAGTTCATTATGATCATTTGATTTCAAGTTTGAAAGCTTATGGAGTAATAAGCTAACAAAAGCTTATTGAGCTTATAGCTCAAGGTTTAGGGGCTAGGGAGCCACTTAGGTGTATGTTTTTAAGCCACTCACTCTACAAGAGTGGCTTTGGTTCTGAGACAACAAATTTCTCAGGTTTAATTTCTCAAGCCTCATTTTAGCTTAATTTTAGCTTTATCAATTGCTTATTTCTATTCAATCTTGTTTCATTCTCTTCAAATATGTTTGTTCAGACTTAATTTCTAGCTGTTTTCAGTTTTCATTAGATTTAATGTGTGTAATCTCAGTTTCTCTTTTAAAACTGTCACTTAAGTAGTATAAGCTAGGAGAGAAAGTAGCTTATTTCTCTTAATAAGCTATAGTTTTTATTACTTAAGTAGCTTAATTAGGTGAAAAATAGTGTGAGTAGATAAAAGGTTTTAGCTGGTTTAGTTTTTAAAACAGTTTTTAAGCTCAAATAGTTTTGACAGTTTACATAAAGGGGTGTTTGGCATAAGCTTAAAAACGGGTCAAAATGGTTTTGACTTTGGGTTAAGGTCATTTAGTCAGTTTAAGCACAAGTTTTAAGCTACTTTAAAGCTGTTTTTAAAACATTTTTAGTTGGAAAATTGTTTTTCAAAAATATATAAACCCTCTTTGAAACTGTGAGACTTTTAAAGGGACTCCTATAGTCGCTCTATTTAGATAAGCACTTGTGAATTTGAGTTAAAGGTTTAAAAAGTGTGTATTTTGTGTGTTAAAAACAAGCTGCCACAGCCCTTGGTCCTTTGACTTGTTAAGTCAAAAACTCCCAAGTTTTTTTAGTCACAGTTTTTAAAAAAAACCATTTAATAGACCCTTTTTCACCATCAAAAATAAGCAAGTAAAAATGGTTTTTAAAAGTCCAAAATTTGTGCACAAGCTGTTTAGCTAGAGTACTCAATCTGTTTTCAGTTTTATTTCCAATTTGAGCTTATTTGACAGCTTATTTTAAGCTGTCAAATAAGCCACTCAAGGCTAGCTTAAATCTCCCCTGGTGCAAAGGGGAGATTTTAAGCCCTTTTTTCTTTGTCTTGTTGAGTTCTTAAGCCCAAGTATTTGGCTTATTTTAAGAGCTTATAAGCTCTTATTTAAGCTCCTTGATTTTCAAACCTTGAAGAGCTTATTTGATGGCTTATTTTTAAGCCCAAACATGCCTTTTGAACTGTTTTGCTAGCCTAGGTGTAGGGATTGCTTAATTTTTTCCTTTTGGTTATTGAGCCTATTTATAGTTAAATGATTTCCTGGTAGCTTATTAGGTTTAAGTAGATAGCTTTGTTTGCTTATTTCCCTTTTTGTTAGCTTATTTCGAATGCCAAAGCCTTAGCTTTTTAAGCCTTGTTGCCTTTTTAAGCATTTGTCATAATAAGCTGTTCTTCTAACCAGCTTATTAGTTTTAGCTTTGTAGTTTTTTTAGCTTACTAGGTTTAGATTAAGCCTCTTTTGCTTATTTGTGTTTGGCTAGCTTATTTCGACCTAAGTCCAAAAGGGGGGACCTTAGCTAAATTTTTGCTTTTAAAAAAAGGTGCCCCCTTTTATAGCAAACTGTCAAGTTTAAGCTTATTTTTAAGCTTATTTATTGCTTTTCATAAAAAGTTGTAGAAGACAAAGTTGTTAAGCCCCACGAGCTTAACAACTTTGCTTCTTTGAGTTTTCGAAAAAAAGGGGAAAGACACTTGGCCCGGGTGAGCAAGACTCGAACCCGGGACCAAGCGATACGATCCCCTTTTACACACACACTCTACCACTGCGCCCTTGGGTCTTTTTCGTTAAAGACTCAAGGGCTTTGAAACTTATAGTGGTTTTGGCTTATAAGCTTATTAGTTGTGTAAAGCTTTTTTTTCGGGTTATTTTCTTAAGCTGTTTTCCCCTTATTTTTGTTTCTTATTTTTCGTAGGATTGTCATAGTGTCTAGTATTTTTAGAAAATTTTTCAGAATTTTTCGTAATCATTTAATATTTTTTATAATTTAATTTCGTTAAAAGTTTATTTAATTCATAAAAAATACAAAAATTATCAAAAAAATATTTTGCTTTTTTAGAAAATTTTATTTTGTCATCTAGTTTGTAGGAAAAATATAAAAAATTTCGTAGGGTCATTTTTACAACTTTTTACTTTTTAAAGAACGGTCCGGGTGCGGTTTTTTGTCTTGACTCGTTTTTGGGTCAAACGAACTCCGTTTTCGGTCTAGTCTTTTTCATTCTTCGTTATTTGTCCCGTAGAGTAGTTTAGAAGTGAAAAATTCTCCGTAGGGTTATTTTTAAAGATTTTAGGTTTTTCCCCCTTTGTTCGGGATTCGTGCTTTCGTTTTTTAGCTTAAATTCATAATTTTTAGGTTTTTCTTAAACGTTTTTGTTTGTTATTGTTTAATTTGTGAGGGGGGAACATAATTTTCTTTCACTCTCTCAATTCAATTCTCTCTTCAAACTCAAATCTTCGATTGTATCGATTTTCCAGTACAGCCTCGTTGGGGATAAACGACCCGGGAACATTCTATACTACTTCTCGGTATCATTGATCTTGTTGATTTTTAGACTTATATATATATTTTATATTTTATTATATATTATATATATATAGTGTGAAAACCACCAATCAATTTTTGGCGCCGTTGCCGGGGAGGCTGTGAAGCAGACTATCGTTACGTTTGGCATTTGTGTTTGAAACTGTGAATATTTTCTTTTATTATAAAAATATAAAAAAGTACAAAAATATTTTTCATTTCTTTTAGTATAATTATCAGATAAAAAACCAAAGAAAAAAACCAAAAATATAAAAACATTGTCCATAAAAAAAAGAAAATAAAATTCACAAATTGGTAAAATACCAAAATATAATATTCTCAACTGAGGTATTATCATAATAACTTCCGGTGAACTTGTTGGTTCCCAACTCGAACAAAAGATTTAAAAACTTGCCTTTTGTGTCTCTTACGACGTACGGCTCACCTTGAAAAGTTAAACAAACTATAAAGTGGGTATAAGGAGGGTTGTTCCTAGGAACTACGACCCGAAAGGAGAAATAAGCTTCGCGCTATTCCTACTCCTCCGCTCACCTGTGCGTTTATCTTTTTGAGAGCTACCGTGAAGTAAGTAGATTATTTGGTTTAAGTTGTCTTATCATTTTGTCCGTTAAAATAAATTGTGAATTAATCTTTGAAAAACAAAAAAATTAGTGTAAATTTTCTTTTTATATTTCTATTTTGTGCATGCGCACTCGTTCTCAAGCCCGTAGACGTCGACAACCACAAGTTCGACAAACTTCTGTTGAATCATCCAATCTTGAGAAACCTGATAATCCTCCCATAGTTACGATGGACGATAATCGTACTATGGCGCAATTGCTCGAAGCACCCACCGAGGGGTACGAGGATGCGATAGTTATTCGGAATTCACGCGAATAACTTTGAGAATCAAGATTGCTTGGAATCTTGTCCAAAACAAGAATTTTGGAAATTGATTAAAGAAGACCCACATGCTCACATCCGTTATTTCAACAAGATCACTTCTACAATGAAGATTCCGAACGTACCAAATACGTCGGTTAAACTTATGCTTTTCCCGTTTTCTCTCGAAGGGGCAGCCCGGATATGGCTAGAAAAAGAACCCCCTCGGTCGATTGAAACATGGGATGATCTTGTTTCGAAATTTATTAACAAATTCTTCCCTCCCTCTAAAACGACAAATCTCAGAAATGAAATCATGAGATTTCAGCAAAAATTTGATGAGACGTTTTATGAGGCTTGGGATCGTTTCAATGATCTTTTAAGGGGAATGCCCATCATCATAGGTTTTCAGGTATTGCATCAACTCGATACATTTTATAATGCCTTAAACTCAGTTGATCAAGATTCATGAACATCTGATGCCGGTGGTAAACTTCTTTAGACAAAATGCCTCTCAAACGAGAATGTTTAAAATCATCGAGAGTCAAGTCTAGGTACGTCAGGCAAGGAAACAAAGCTGTTGTAGCTAAAATGAGTACAAGCTCTTCCACCCCAGCAGTCTCATCTGATGTTGCTTACTCAAAGACATGGTTGGGCATTAATTCTTGATAGAAAGAACCCAAACCCCAGCTTCGCCCCCGATGTAAAAGCGGTTGAACAAAGTTGTGTAATCTTGCTGGGGCGGAGTGTCATTTCTTATCAAAATTGTCCAGCACTAATAGCAACATTTACCAGGACAATATCCAAGAGTATGTGTCCAGGCCGATGCGGCCAATTTCAACAAGCTATTCGGGTTTTCGACCTCCCGTATGGTCTCAAATTAAAATTTGGACTCCTGGTTTTTCCTCCATTCAGAATCCTATATGGCAAATAGTCAAAACAATTTTCAATCGAGGAATAACTTCAATCAAAACAGAGAAACAATTTCAACCAAGGTCAGACTTTATCGACCTAGGTCAAATCATAACAGTAGTATCCATCAAGGACCTGCTCTCAGGACTCACGGCTGTGTCAAAAAACAGATTTTGTAAAGATATGTCACAGCCATGATGCAGTGTTGAGAAACATGCAAATCCAAGGTCAAAACCTGCATCCCAAATGGCAAATTTGACTGTCATCTTTCAAAATTTGTTTACTGCTAATACAGCTTCTACTTTCTGGTTTTCGAACTCTTCTGGGTAACACTGTTACCAACCAAAGGAAAGAATTTAAAACGATATCACTACCCGAAGTGGTGTTACATTAAAGGACCGAAAGCAGTCAATCATGCACCGATTGGTGACAAAGGGACCGGATGCTCTACTAATAACGGGAAGCACCGAAGACGTACAACTCCTGTTGTTTCAAAATTCAGTCTGTAATCCAAAATCCATTTGAGTCCCAATTTTGCTTCCTGTTGTTGCTCCTGTTGTTACTCCATTCCTAAAGCATCAATTTCCATTTCCTCAGAAGAATTTGATGAAAGGCGCAAGGAAAAAGCTAACGACCAAATCGAGGAAATTCTTTGAAATCTTTAGAGATTTAGGTTTCGAGATTAGCTCACTGATGCCTTTTGATGCTCATGCCTAAAATTTGCTTAGACTTAAAAACCTTAATTGGACAAAAACAAAGAAAAAATTGAGCGAATTTGGCTAGAACTCTTTGAATGTGAATTGTTCATGCGGTTCATCTCAACAAGTTACAAAAAAAACTTGGAGACCCTGGTCCGATTCTGATTCCATGAGTAGTTCGGGGGATTACTACATGCAACGCATTGGCGATCTTGGTGCGAGCATTATTCTATGCCTTATTCTGTATGGAACAATCTATTCTCTTCCTTGATTGACCCGTCTTGCATGAAATAGAAATAGCTGACCGTTCGATACTAAAACGATCGGTATGCTGAGATGTCTTTGTTAAATGTGGGAAAATTCAATTTCCTGCTGATCTCGTAGTTGTTGATTTTGAACCAGACCCCCGATTACCTTTAATTCATCGGACGATGTTTCTTAAAAAAACCTAGTCATGCTTTGATAGATGTTTATTGAAGGTGAGATACCTTCGTGTTGGCAAGGAGGCCATCCCTTAAATTCTGGACCAAACTTCAGTTTACACAGATGATTACAACATATGTCAGTAAACAAAATCGACGACATTGTATATTGGCTTGTGATGATTCATTCTCAGAGGTCCTAGGATTTCAAACGTGATCGCGAGTGGCAATCCACTCCAATATTTGAGGCCTATTGATTTTACTGCTTCTCCAACTCTCACTCCTTTCGGGGAAAGTGATTTTCTTCTTATTGGAAGAAGCAGATTCAATTTCTTGCTCTAGAAGAGATCCAACTTTCATTCTGAAGTTGATCCAAATTATCAGGATCGCAGAGGTGGGGACATCCTAACTTATAGGAAAGCATATTTTGAACAGTGAACCACCACCCCCCTCCCAATCAGTACAATATATGCCTGAGTTAGGAAAGACTCAACTCTGTGAAAGATAAAACCGTTGAATCTTCCTTTGATGAACCTCCCGAGGTTGAACTCAAGGAACTGCCACCCCATCTTGAATACGCATTTTTGGAAGGCGACGACAAGTTGCCTGTCATAATTGCTAAAAGAGTTAAAAATGAGGAAACGGCAGCTCTTCTGAAGGTTTCTAAGTCCCACAAAGCGAGCCATCGCTTGGTAATCTTCTCCGATATTAAGGGTGTTCTATGCAACGAATTTTATACTCAGCAAAATTCTAATGGAAGGAGACTACGAACCATTGTTGCAAAGTCAGAGAAGGGTTAAACCCAAAAATCCACGCTGTCTATCAGAGGAGTGGAGGTTGAAAAACTCCTTGACGCTGGATTGATTTACCCCATCTCTGACAGCCCTTGGGTGAGCCCGGTACACTGTGTACCTAAGAAAGGAGGTATGACCGTCATCACAAATGATGAGAATGAACTGATTCCTACTCGATTGGTCACGGGATGGCGAGTATGTATTGATTACAGAAAACTTAATGAAGCCACCCGAAAAGACCACTTCCCATTGCCTTTTATGGACCAAATGCTCGAAAGACTAGCAGGAAACGAATACTACTGTTTCCTCGATGGCTTCTCGGGTTATTTTCAGATCCCAATTGACCCAAAAGATCAAGAAAAGACAACCTTTACATGCCCATACGGAACATTTGCCTATCGTCGCATGCCTTTTGGGCTATGCAATGCTCCTGGCACGTTCCAAAGATGTATGATGGCAATCTTCCACGATATGATTGAAAAAACGATGGAAGTATTTATGGATGACTTTTCGGTCTTTGGGGACTCTTTCTCTACGTGCCTATCCCATTTAGAAAAGATGTTGAAGCGGTGTGAAGACACCAATTTGTCTTTAAACTGGGAGAAGAGCCATTTTATGGTGAAGGAAGGCATTGTTCTCGGACACAAAATTTCTAAGTCGGGACTTGAGGTTGATAGAGCTAAAGTCGAAGTAATAGCTAAACTCCCTCATCCGACTTCTGTCAAAGGTGTCCGTAGTTTCCTTGGGCACGCCGGTTTTTACCGACGATTCATTCAGGACTTCTCAAAAATTGCCCGTCCTATGACTCATTTGCTTGAAAAAGAGACTCCATTTTTCTTTTCTGAAGAGTGTATCGATTCCTTTAATACACTCAAAAGAAAATTGACTGAGGCTCCGATCTTAATTGCTCCCGACTGGGACTTGCCTTTTGAACTAATGTGCGATGCTAGCGACTTCGCAATTGGGGCAGTCCTCGGGCAAAGAAAAAACAAGCATTTCCAACTAATTACACTATGCTAGCAAGACTATGAACGAGGCTCAAACTCATTACACTACTACCGAAAAGGAATTACTTGCTGTAGTGTATGCCTTTGAGAAATTTCGGTCATATCTTGTTATGTCCAAAAGCATAGTGTATACTGACCATTCTGCCATCAAGTATCTCTTTGCCAAGAAGGATGCTAAGGCAAGACTCATGCGGTGGATCTTATTGCTCCAAGAATTTGATATTGAAATTCGAGACAAAAAAGGAGCTGAGAATCTCGCCGCCGATCATCTGTCCGACTAGACAAATCCGCATCAAGACAAACTCGTGAACAAAGAAATCAAGAAGACAATTTCCTTCCTCGAAAACTCTTGGTTCTATTGCCTCTTCAAGATCCAAAGTACCCCCATGGTTTGCTGATTTGCAACTACCATGCGGGGAAATTTATCATAAAGGGAGATGACATCCCAACAAAAAAACTAAATTCATTCAGGATGTCACAGCATTTTTCTGGGGGATAATCCTTCCTGTTAAGATATGTGCTGTCAGGTGATAAGGACTTTTGTGTTTCTGGGCTTAGAAGCTTTAGTCATTCTCAAAGCTTGCCACAGTGGGACCCACTGGGGACACTATGGTGCCAATTACACAGCAAGAAAAATCTTCGATTCAGGGATTATATTGCCACCAATCTACAAGGATGCCCATGACTTTGTCACACGTTGTGACATTTGTCAACGTTGAAGGAAAATTACGCAACGTTGATGAGATGCCACAAAACCTATCCAAGTTTGCGAAATCTTTGATCTCTGGGGCATTGATTTTATCGGGGCCGTTCCGTCTTCAAGAGGGAACAATTACATTGTGGCTGCTGACTACTGTCAAATATGGGTTGAAGCAAAAGCGCTCCCCACCAATGATGCCCGAGTTGTTTGCAAATTTTTAAAAACTCTCTTTTCTCGATTTGGTGCACCCCGAGCTATCATAAGTGATCGCGGAACTCATTTTTGCAATGACCAATTTTCAAAGGTCATGCTTAAATACGGAGTTACTCATCGTCTCTCCACCGCGTATCATCCACAAACAAGTGGACAAGTGGAGGTATCCAATCGTGGTTTAAAGCGTATTCTTGAGAGAACCGTGGGAGAAAAAGGAGGAAAATCGTTGTATTTTATTTTTTTATTTTTTCCTCCTCCTGGTATCGGACTCGGACAAACTAGATGTATGCTTTTATGGGCCTTTCAGCCAACAGCTTACAAAAACACCCATCGGGTTTGTTCTCCAATATAAGTTAAGTGTTTACCGGGAAGGCATTGTCATCTTACCCGATCGAGTTTTAGAGCACAAAGCCTATGGGCCTCAAAGAATTTAAATAATTTTGATGTTCAACTGCGGTGACACAGGAAAGTTCAACTGAAATGAACTAAATGAACTTTGTGATAAGCCTACGAAAACTCTTTGATCTATAAAGAGGAAAACCAAGAGGGGATACATCGATGCTAAGATCAAAAAAACCGCCGTTCTTCATCGTTGGTTTGATCGTGTCCTCCTTTTTTAACTATTGACTGTAGAATTTTCTCGGGCAAATTGATATACCGGTTAAGTCTGGACCATTCTCTATGGTCCAAGCTTTTTCCTTATGGCAATGATACGACGTTATCTCAAAACTCCGGGCCCAATTTTAAGTGAGACATGGTCATCGTTAATATAAATCACTTCTTTGGAGGGGACGTTCCAACCGAGGTTTGTCCCGGATCTCCAAACGTTCCACCATGGACCAATAAATTTTTTTTTCGTGGGCTGGGTGCGGAAGGGTTCAAGCAGCGGGTCACTTAAACCAAGGAGCGCTTTGTGGGTATTTGGACCCCACATTGCTTAGCAGTAAGTGGCAGTCCATAGTTAGTATTAAATAAGTGTTGGTGTGTCGAGAATGGACAGGTCAAGGCTTAATTTTCCTTTCCCCTGTGTTCTTGTCATGTTTGTGTGTGCTCTGTATCATGGATTTCCCGGTTGGTTGTAAGACTCTCAAGTTTCACTATGAGTTTTATACTTCCTATGCTTCATTTTGGGGAATCAGTATAACAAATCTATTCGTCTAACGTTTTTTTCTTTTGGCCAACAACTTCATAAACGGCCTTAGATTTCGTTTCGGTACCACTTTCTTTGTTAAATTACTCTGGGTGGGACGATGTTTAGTTCTAGGATGGGGGGGATCTTGATTTGATGTGTGCGGCAGTTAGTTGGTCTATCACGCAATTCCCGTTTTTACCAACCTAATTTTTGCAAAAATACTAAAAAAAATTTGAAAAAATTTTCAAAAATAAATAATTGTTTTTTCACAGATTTTTTTTTTGGACTTTCTAATGGGTTTGAATGTGAATATTTCTGACTCGATCGGGTCCGTTGTTGTGCCCCTAGCAGTTCCTCAACTTATCACTTGTAGGATAAGCTTTCACAGAATACGATTGCTTCGGAATTTTAATATGGCTATGAACAAGAAAGAAAATGATATGGTTAATTATAAGGTTTATGTTGACCTGAGCAAGATTCTTCTTAAAACTTATATGGATGTAACTTGTGGCTTTTTCTCCCATTAGCTTCTAATCCACCTAATCATACGTGCTCAATTCAGTTCAACTAAGTAAATCAATGTTTTTAGAAAAAGCTTCAATTTGTAACTTGATTCTTTAAAACAAGATTTTTTTGTTCTTAATAATTCGTAAAGTTTAAAATTCCAAAAGGAGCATGAGATGAAGGTATGATTGCAAAAAATGCATGATAGTGAAATTATGCAATGAAGATACATTTGTTATACGGAGAGCAAATTATTCGTTAGTGAAAGATTTATTGTGTAGTGATATCCCACTCCGCTAAACATGAGGTGGGTCGGTTCAAACTAAGACATCTGTGCTTCTAGGATTTGATGTGTTGTCGATTGATATCTCACCAGAAGCCGAGATTCTTGGTGAGGGTTGTCTAAACTAAGACTCTAGTCATTAGCCATAAATAGGAAAAAGGTGTTGATTGTGGATTTTCTCACTACGATAGCAATGGGGTGGTTTTCAAACTAAGAACCACCGGTCTTTTGGTTGTGATAATTGTGTTACTCTTCTAGGAGCGAGGCATGGGTAGGTGTTCAATCTAAGCAACGCATTCCTAGCTTTAAGACTTATGATTATAATGATGAAAGATGCTCCGTTGCCAAAAAAAAGTTCTACAGTTTAAAATCTCGTTCTTTAAAATCAAGTTACAGGTCCTAACAAAGTTGTTGCTTTGGAGTCATGTTTCATCTTGAATTACGTCTATGAAAATAACGTGATATATGGTGAGTTGAAATGAGTACACACATTTAAATATTATATTAATGTTGGTGAGTAAAAGTTCACCATAGTCAAAAGTTATGACGTGCTCAGCTTTAGACTTTTATTGACAAATGATCTTGTTTTATTTGCTTGGTTTGGATCTAGTTGAAAAATCGGGGTCGATGAATTTATCCGTCAGAACATCCGTAGGACTATTCTTATGGGGTTTTATTCTATGAATCCAGTTGTTAATAAAATAAAGGAAGTCAAACAGGAAGTCGAGAAAAGAAAATCCAAAAATATTAGGGATAGTTAGTGTATGAATAAAAAGTGGTGAAAAAGGGACATGGCGAAGCTTTTGATTCTTTAGTTTCTCTTGACAAACACTTTGCTACTTTTCAAAGTTATTAGTCGAGGGAGATTGAGATTCTTAGTTTTCATAAATACTTACTTCATAGCTTTTGCGTCGAGTTGGGAAACGGCACATAACCAAATTAACCTTTAGTATGGGGGAATTTTGGTCATATGTGCTTAATTACACATTACCTTTTACCTTTAAAAAGAGCTTAAAAAGAACCAAAAAAACGGACCATTAAAATGCCGATATACGCTTGTTTTGCTAATTGTATTGTTGCAAGGAACGGAATCATAATTAAGAAAAGGAGGGAAAAAACAAAGCCCACACCAAAACGACAAAAACCGGACTCGGGAATAGAAAAGACTGTGAAAGACAAAGCCAAATCAAATCGAAGCAGGAGGGAAAGGAAGGTAAGGTAAAAAATTAGGAAAGTCAATCAAGTTCAAAAAAAGTCAGCAAAATAGCAGGGGAGGAAAAGTCAATTTGGTCAAGACCAAAAGTCAACCCAAAGTCAGCCCCGGAGGCCAAAGTCAAAGGAATATAGTTTTGGTTGGACTGAAAATTGTAAATCCCTAAAACTTATACTTATAAGAAAGAAAAGAGAAAATGAAGGCCAAGGGTGCAAACTGCCAATGTTGCCCAAAGTTTTGTACTACAAGGGGTAAACTGCCAACTATTCACTAACTTGTACACCAATGGGCGAGTGGTTGCAGAAATGAGTTGTTATAACCTTTGGGGATTTTTTTGCCAGGTCCACCCAAAAAGTTATTACACCACAGGACCAATGGATGTATCATAGTTATATAAACTTTGATGGGGCCTATGTTTGCCCAATCCCCAAATAAGTACACACCTGTCAATCCCCAACATGTTCATAACAAACATTTCTTTCCCGACTTTTGAACAAAACCCCACTCACGGTTAACACCTCCTTCTTTTACCCTGGTGTAAACCTTCACCCACACCCCTATGGTAAAACACCTTCCCCCTACTCCACTCTAACTTTCCACTGCTGTGAGATTGCCAACCAAGTTGGCATTCCACACCTCCCAAGGCATATTTCGAAACGACCAAGATGAAACAAATGTAAGAGAAAGATTTTTGATGGGCCAAGATTAGAAGGGGCTTTCCTGTTCATTTGCCTCCACTTATTGTTGAACCACTACAAAACAAAACACACCTGTGTTTGTCACTAGAAAGCACAAGAAAAGAAGACAAACAAGACCTTAGTTTTTCCCTATATAAATGTTTGTTAAAGCCAATTGGGCAAATTGTTGTTTTTAAAGTCAATTTTTTCGGTGTAAGTTTTTAAAAATAGTTTTATTGTTCTTTAAGCTACTTTCTTTTATGCACTTGTTAATTTCTCAGTTTTAAATGAAATAAATTTAAGCTATTTTTAACTCATTAAGCTCTCAATATGCTCTCTTGAGCTGTTATTCTTGTTTAATAAGCTCAAATCAGCTTTTTTAAAACTTGTTTATAGCTATATTAAATAATGTTTTCATTCATTTTAGTTCATAATTGATCATTTGATTTTTCAAGTTTGAAAGCTTATGGCAGGTATTGAGTATTTATTAAGCTACAAAAGCTTTTGTCAAGCTTTATAGCTCAAGGTTTAGGGGCTAGGGAGAGCCACTTAGGTGTATGTTGTTTTATGCAACTCTCTCTACAAGAGGGCTTTGGTTCTGAGACAAACAATTTCTCAGGTATTAATTTCCTCAAGCCTCATTTTTGCTTTATTTTAGCTTTATCAATTGATTTTTTTTATTCTATCTTGTTTCATTCTCTTAAATATGTTTGTTCTAGACTTAATTTATAGCTTGTTTTCAGTTTTCATTGATTTTAATGTGTGTATCTCAGTTTCTCTTTTAAATTGTCACTTAAGTAGTTTTTATAGGAGTGGTAAGTTGCGGTTTTATCTGTTAGATGATTTATCGGTTTTTTATTACTGTAGGAGCTTATAATTAGGTGCGTTTGGGGTTTGGGTTGGTTTTGGATGGGAGCGCTGGGGGATTGAGTGGGGGGGGCATGGGGGTGGTGTTGGGTTTAGTGTTGTTGTGGGTGGCTTTGGGGTTTGGGGATAATCATGGGCGTATGGAAGGGAAAGGTGGGGTTGGTGTGGGGTGGGAGATCAGGGAGGGGTAGGGCCAGCGGGGAGGGAGGAACGATGGGTGAGGAGCCAGAGGGGGGGGGAGGGGCCTCGGGGAGTAGTTGGGGTTGGTGTGGGTGGTTGTGTGGTGTGTGTGGGGGTAAGGGGAGGGTGTGTGGGGTGTGGGTGCGTTGTGGTTTTTGGGGTTGTGTTGTTGGGGTGGGGGGTTTTGGGTGGGTGGGTGTGGGGGTGGGGGTGGTGGGTTGGAGGTGGTGGGGGGTGTGTTTTTGGGGGTTGTTTATTTTTTGGGGTTTTTTGAGCGGGGGGAAGCTGTGCGATGGGGGGAGGTGGTGTGGGGTGTGTGTTTGTGTTTTTGTGGGGGGGGGTTGGTTTCTGGGTGTTGTGTGTGGGGTATGTTTTGGTTGGGTTTGTGGGGTGTGTGTGGTTGGTTTCTTTGGGGGGGGGGTGAGGGGGGGTGGGGGGGTTTTGGGTTTGGGGGGGGGTGGGGCGGGGGTTCTTGTCGGGGGGTGGGGTAGTTAGGTTGGGGTGGGGGATGGTTGTTGTCGGGGGGTGGGGGGTTGGGGGGTGGGGGGTGTGTATGTTGTGTTGGGGGGGGAGGGGTTGGTATTATGGGGGGGGTAATGGTGGGGTATATGTTTGGGGCAGGCCTTGGGGGGGAAGGTTTGGGCGGGTTTTTTTTTTTTTTTTTTTTTATTAGGGGGATTTTGGGGGGGGGGGGGGGGTGGGGGTGGGGGGGGAGTGGGGGGGGGTAGTGAGGGGGGCGGGGGTGGTCGTGGGTCCGGGTGTGGGGCGGGTATGGGGGTTTGGGGATGGGTGGATGGGTGGGGGTGGAGGGGGGGTGGGCGCAGGGGTGGGGATGGGTGGGGTTGTGGGTGTTTGTGTGGATTGGGTTTGTAGGGTGGGTTGGGGAGGTAGGGTCTTCAAGTAATTCAGGGATGTGTGGCGGGTGGAGGGTGGGGGGGGGGGGTGGGTTCTGGTCTATTTGAGGGGGGATGTTTGGTGGGGGTGGCGGTGGGTCATGGGGGGCGGGGGGTATGGGGGTTTGATCTTGTGGGGTTGGCTGGGTGTTGAGCAGTAGGGTTTGCGTTGGGGTGGTAGGTATGGTTTTTTTTTTTATGTTTGACGGGGTTTGTAGTGTTGTGGGGTTTGTTTTTTTTAAGGTTTTAGGGGGTGTTGTTTGGAGGGTGGAGTTGGGGTTATTTATATTTTTAGGTGGGGGGGGGGGGGGGGGGGGTTGGGGGGGGGTGGGATTTTTTTGGTGTTGGTTTTAGTAGTATTACCTCTTTTTCAAGTCTTTTGTGTTGAATCTGTTGAGACTTTTTTATTTTTTTTAATTTATTTTTTTAATCTTTTAATATTTGGAGACTTTTTAAATCTTTTTTTTTAAAAATTTTTTTATTTTAATAGACAAAACAAGTGCTTATTTTGAGATAAAGCACTTGTGAGAAGGAATTATTTGAGGTTAATTAAGGGTTTCAAAAAGGGTGTTACTTTTGTGGTGTGTTAAAAAACAAGCTTTTATTGCCACAGCCTTTTATAAAAAATTGACCTTCTTTGTCATTTGAATTTTTTTTGTCAAAAAAACTCCCTAGTTTTTTTAGTCACAGTAGTTTTTTAAAAAAAACCCAAAAAGAAAGACCTTTTTCAATTTATATATTATTAAGCAATGGTTAAGTATTAAATTTTTGTTTTTTAAAAGCTCAATTATTTGTGCACAAGCTGGGGTTTTTGTTTGTTTTTAGCTAGAGAGTAATCATATAGTATCTTCAATTGTTTTCCATGGTTTTTTCTTTCCAATTTGATTTTGAGCTTTTGACAAGCTTTTATTAAGTGTCCAAATAAGCCACTCAAGGCTTAGCTTTAAATCTCCATGGTGAAAAAAAAAGGGAGAGATTTTTAAAAAAAGCCCCTTTTTTTCTTTGTCCATTTTAGTTTGTTCTTAAGCCCAAAAGTTTTTGGGGTTTATTTTTTAGAGCGTAATAAGCTCTCTTATTTAAGCTCCTTGATTTTCAGACCTTAGAAAGCTTATTTGTTGGCTTATTTTTAAGCCAAAACTTGCCTTTTGAAATGTTTTGCTAGCCTAGGTGTAGGGGATATTGTAGGGATTTTGCTTCAAATTTTTTCCTTTCTGGTTATTGAGCCTTTTTAATAAGATAAATTGATTCCTAGTAGCTTATTAGGTTTAAATTTGATAGCTTTGTTTGATTATTTCCTTTTGTTAGCTTATTTTGAAATGGCCCAACCCAAGCTTAGCTTTTTAAGCCCTTTTGTTAGCCTTTCTTTTTAAGCATTCTTCTGTCTATCATAAGCTTGTTTCTAGACCAGCTTATTAGTTTTAGCTTGTAGTTTTTTTTAGCTTACTAGGTTTAGATTAAGCCTCTTTTGTTATTTGAGTTGGCCTTAGCTTATTTTCGACCCTAAGTCCAAAAAGGACTTAGACTCATTTTTTGCTTTTAGCCTTTGTAAGCTAAACTGGTCAAGTTTTAAGCTTATTTTTAAGATTATTTATTGCTTTCATAAAATAGTTGTAAGAAGAACAAAGGCTGTAATGCCCCCACGAGCCTCTTAACAACTTTTGCTTCTTTGAGTTTTTTTTTTTCGAAAAAAAAAAAAAAAAAAAAAAAAAAAAAAAAAAAAATAAAAAAGGGAAAGACACTTGGCCGGTGTGGAGCAATGACTCGAACCCGGGACCAAGCGATACGATCCCCTTTTACACACACACTCTACCACTGCGCCCTTGGGTCTTTTTCGTTAAAGACTCAAGGGACTTTAAACTTATAGTGGTTTTGGCTTATAAGCTTAATAAGCTGTGTAAGCTTATTTTCGGGCTTATTTCTTAAGTTGTTTCTTGTTTCTTATTTTTCGTAGGATTGTCATAGTGTCTAGTATTTTTAGAAAAATTTTCAGAATTTTTCGTAATCATTTAATATTTTTTTATAATTTAGTTTCGTTAAAAGTTTATTTAATTCATAAAAAATACAAAAATATCAAAAAAATATTTTTTCTTTTTTAGAAATTTTCTTTGTCAATCCTAGTTTGTTGTAGGAATATATAAAAATTTTTCGTTTAGGGTCATTTTTACAACTTTTTACTTTTTAAAGAACGGTCCGGGTGCGTTTTTTTGTCTTGACTCGTTTTTGGGTTCAAAGACGAACTCCGTTTTCGGTCTAGTCTTTTTTCCATTTTATTATTTGTCCCGTAGAGTGTTTAGAAGTGAAAAGAAAAAAAAAAAAAATAAATAAAAAAATACGGAAAAAAAAAAAAAAAAAATTAAGGAGAAAAAAAAAAAAGAAAAAAAAAAAAAAAATAAAAAAGAAGGAAGATAAAAAAATAAATAAAAAAAAATTCTACGTAGGGTTTATTTTTAAAGATTTTTTAGGTTTTTTCCCCCTTTTGTTCGGGATTCGTGCTTCGTTTTTTAGCTTTATTTCATAATTTTTGGTTTTTTTCTTAAAACGTTTTTGTTTGTTATTGTTAATTTGAACTTTTTCACTTCTCTCAATTCAATTTTCTCCTTCAACTCAAAATCTTCGATATTTCATCGACTTTTCCATCAGCCTCGTTGGGATAATTCGAACCAGGCGGTAACTTTCTATACTACTTCTCCGGTTATTGAAATCTTTTGTTGTGGATTTTTAGACTTATATATGTTCTATTATTTTATATATATTATATATATATAAGTGTGAAAAGCTACCAATTCGCTCATCCCTTGCTAGCTTCCCTTCCATAAGCCTTATATCAAATAGCCAAGGTTTTTAACTGTTTTTAAAGTTAAAGTAGATTAAAGACTAATTGAGCTTAACCTGAGCTTATAGACTCAGATAAGCTTGTAGAGAGCTTGTGAGAATAGCTTATGAAACATTTGATCAAAATATTTGAGATTTATATAAAAAGCTTATAAGTAAACAAGTGATGAAACTAAACTTACGATTTTATTAATGCTAAACTAAAAAAACAGATTACAGGATTTGAAAGATAAAATTACAAAGACTGAAAATTACATTTAAATGAAAAATAAGCTAAAAGCTAAATTAAGCTATTCTAAAAGCTACCCTAGATACCAGTGTGTGTGAGAGTGTGTGGCTATATATAGCCTGTCTCTGAAGCTTCTAGACCCCTTGGTTGTTACACGCTCCTCTCATCATTGGCCCTTGATCATTTCTTAATCATTGGATCCATCTCGCACACCGTTGGATTAGATTGTCTCACACGGATTGCCTAACGTGGGTAATCCGTTGATTTGTGATAACTTGTATTACTTCTGAGTTGTAGACTGAGTGCATAATACCCGTTCCTTTGTGCTTTCTTAATACCATCTTGAATCCTTCTTGGGTATTGGCCAATGAGAGGCTTAAGTGACGTTTTAAACCTGTCATGTTGTACTTTGACACATGAATTACCCTTTCTAGCCCTCAATTTAAACTTGCCCTTTGATTTGACCTTGGGGTTAAATGAAGGAGACGGGTGAACAGTAAAACTGTTTCTCCCGCCCCTTTTTTTACTTATAGAGGGTGCGTTTGAATATTTTGACCCGGGGTTGACTTGGGTTTGGGCCGGGTGTTAGGGATTTGGGCCAGGTTATAGTTTTGGATTTGTTATAAAAAGATAACAATTGTTAACTTTTATAAATAAAAGTTAACGACCGTTAGGACTTTTAAGGATTATTTTTGTGAATTGGTTTATAAATGAGGGACTGGTTTGGTAACTTTGGATTTGTCTTTTTGTGTTTGACTTGGGTTGACTGAGAGTTGACCAAGTTTGACTAGGGTTTGACTTTGATAGCTTCCTCCCGGCTTCTTGCGTGCTCTTCCGTTCCCGTGTTCGTGTTTGTCCGGTTTTGACCGTTTTCTTGTGATTTTTGCTTTATCGTCTTCCACAATAAGAAGACATAAAACAAAGCAATATACAAGCATTTTATACACAGTTTTGGTCTTTTAAGGGTCATTTTTGATATAAAAAGGATATGTATTTTCACACATATCAGTACCTAACGTCTTAGGTATACGTTAGAATAAGGATGCAGGATCCGTGGCCGTTGGGGTTCAAACCCACTACTTTGGCAAATTAATTAGTAGGCGTACTTTGCCTATGAACATTGGATGATTAATCATAATATTGTGCGTGCATTCGTGAATGACAGATATAATAAATAAGGAGAAAAAGAATGACAGGTTTTCATGAAAAAAGGTTGCAGGGCTAGCTACGACCTGCGAAAATTTTTTAATATCCTAAGACAAAAAAGTTGAAAAAAGAAGAAATAATACATGGATTACTTTATTTGGGTCCTAATGACAACGAGGTTCGTCCATGCATATGCTGCGACCTAGAGGTAACATTTCTTCAGGTTAGCGATATTCCATGTTCGCGGGAGATCCGTGCCGTCCATAGTCCGTAACTTATATGCTCCGTCACCTAGCGCTTCCGTGACTTCATAAGGTCTTCAATTTGGTCAGAGTTTTCTCCGGCTGCTGGTTATGAACTTACGTCATTTGCTGCGATTAAACAAAGTGCTCCGGGTCTAAAAGCAACGCCACGGACCCTGGCTCATTGTAATTCTTTGCCTCTTCTTTTGACTTGCCTCGCCATAATTGCTGCGCGCTCTCTCTTTTCTTCCAAAAATTCCAATTTTAGTTGCAGTCTCATCGTCGTTGTGTACAGTGTTTATGTCGCGGTTTTTGCGGTAGTTGGCATTCTGATTTCAGCCAGGCATGACGGCTTTCTGTTAACGTTGGTCAGGATAAAGGGGGTGTCCCCATGGTGGGAATTAATCATCGTGCGGTGAGCCAAAGGACATGAGGATAGTTCTTTTAGGCAATTCTTGTTTCCTATCGCCCAAGAACGTTGCTGATCCCTCCCTAAAACTTCGGTTTTTGCCCTTTCACAAGTCTACTAGCATGCGGGTGTTTATAGGCGATCGTTTGCGTTATGTTTATTTATACACCGTCCTTAAACCTGGGTTGTCACTAAATTGTTTGCCGTTATCCGATATTATTTCTCCTTGGGAGGACCGAAGCGGCATACAATGTTGTCCCATACAAACTTTTTCACCTGATTTCCTGTGGTTTGTTGCCATGACTTTAGCTCTATCCATTTCGTGAAATAATTCTATGGCGACTATCAAAAAACTTAACCCTTAACCCGGTCCTTCCGAGAAACGGACCGGCATTATATCGATTCCCCGTTTGTTAGATCCGGCCACAGAGCCATGATTGGGTGTTAGCGGTTGGTTGCGGATTTCTTGTACAGGGCTGATGTACTTGACCAATCGTTGCACACGCGTTTATATCTCTTATGTCCCGCGTGCCCATGGATCGGCAATAATATCCTAGTCGCATAGCCTTTGCTACTACAGACCGTGGTCCTGTTATGCATACTGCATGACCCTTCATGAATTTCACGGATCACGTAGCTCGCTTGGAGTGGTCTCATGCACCTTAACCACGACTTTAAGAAATGATTTCACATTGTAGAGAGTCACTTTCCATTTATCTCATATTGTCTGGCTTTTTGGACGGAAGTTTACTTGCTTCCTTTCTGTCATCAGGAAGAGTCCCATCTTTCAGGTACTCCATTATCGGGGTCATCCATGTTGGTCCCATCCTCTTCTACCACGGTCGTCACCTCCTTTTCTTGTATTGATTTTTCTTGAAGTACCTCGACCAAGACTTGTTTAGATAAATGCGCGAAACTGGTTAACGCAATCTTGCTCAGGGCTGTTGTTTTTTGTTCGTTTTTATTACTGAAGGGTAATGGGGGCTTATAGAAAAATTAGCAAAGCCACTGACCAAGCCTTTGACTTTCTCTAGGTATTTGATCATATTCTCTTCTTTAGCGACGTACGTCCCCAGGACTTAGTTTGCTACCAACTTGGAGTCCACGTTTACTCTGTCACATTCTGCAGCCATCTGCGCCACTCATCCGGGAGGCAAGCTCATTAGTGCCTATACTCTGCTTTCATTTTTTTAGAGTCGGGTAAACTAAATAACGTAAAGCGTAGGGTTATCTAGTGAATTCCGTCCCCTTTGGGCTTGTCAGTATTAAACCTGCACCTGATCCATCTACACATGACGATCCATCCGTGAATAGTGTCTAGTGTAGGTCCTTAGTATAGGAGATTGATTAGCCTTTTGTAAGACGATATCTAACTTGAATAAATCCAAATCAACTATGTGAGAGACAATGACTATGAATACTATGTGCTAATGCGGATTCTTACACAAAGGTTCTAAGAAGAACAATTGTAAACTAACTTCTCGTATATTGCTTACTTGAATTCTATTAGTAACTATTTCGATATCTTCTATTACTTTAGATACTATTGATTCATTCTTCAAACCTCTATACCATGACCATCATTTTATTCACCAAGAAGGTCCATTTAGAGTTTATAATATTCTTCCTACTTATCTAGTCACCATATTGATACCATAATTAAGTATTCAATATGTTTCTAACTATGTGGTCAACATTAATCAAATGTATTCAATACTTTCCATAATCAATTGTAACTCCTCAATCAACATTAATCACCTCAATTAAACTTCTCATCAACATAAAGTCTTCAATCATAAAGTCTTCAATCATCATTAATGTCTTCAATCAACATTAATGTCTTCAATCAACATAAAGTCTTCAACCATAAAGTCTTCAATCATCATTAATGTCTTCAATCAACATTAATGTCTCTAGTTGAAACTTCTCTTTTATCATTGACTAGTAGCATTAATATTTAACAGTATTAAGAAGACTTTTAATTCCCAACATCTAGGGCTCCGGCGGGGTCGCCACAAAATGGTGTGTTTGGTGGATTTTTCATCGGATTCTTCTACACGAGGAAGTCCGCCAGTATCTGCCCTTTTACCGACGTTCTTGGACGCTATGTGATGTGGTGTTCTCCAAGCATGACACTCCATTTTTGTAACCGCCCTGCCATGTCGGGATGTGACATTATTTGTTTAATTGGTTAATCGGTAATAACTGCAATGGGATACGCTTGAAAGTATCTCCGCAGCCTCTTAGCGGAAAAAACTAGTAATAGGACTAGCTTTTCCATTGGAGTGTAGTTTAACTCTAGGCCTTGCAATGCGCGGCTGATAAAGTAGACTGGCGTCTGAACCGTGCCCCTTTCCACTCATCAAAGACTGCATAACTGCTTTGTAGGAAAGCGGACGGTATACAATCAATTCCTCCTTTGGTTTGGGTGCTACCAGCAGGGGTAGCTCTGACAAATGCTGTTTTAGTTGCTTGAAGGCTTGTTCCGCTTCTGGGGTCCAGTGGAAGTCACTTTTTTGATGCACCTCTTCAAGGTTTTGAATAGCGGCAAGGACTTTTCCGCTGATTTGGAAAGGAATCTATTTAAACTAGCCAACTTCCCGTTGAGGCTCTGGACCTCTTTGATCGTCCGTGGGGACGGAAGTTGTAGTACAGCTTCCGTTTTGTCAGGACACGGTTTTATCCCTTCTGGGGTAATCGTGTACCCCAAGAACATCCCTTCACATGCTACGAACATACATTTTTGGATTAAGCTTCATGTTTATTTTTCGTAACGTGCGGAACGTTTCGTCTATGTCTCTTAGCATTTCAGCCTCTGTGTGACTTTTAATGACCAAGTCATCGACATACACTTCCATGTTTCGACCAACCTGACTGTCGAAAGCTTTGTCTACTAGCCGCTGGTATGTGGCGCCTGCGTTCTTTAGACCAAAAGGCATCTTTGTGTAACAATACACTCCTTGGCTAGTGTGGAAAGCCGTTTTCTCTTCATCTGACTCTGCCATCTGTATCTGATGATATCCTTTGTAAGCGTCTAAGAAGCACTTGAGTGGATAGCCGCAGAGAGACTCGATTTTCCAGTCAATTTCTGGGAGAGGGTAACAATCCTGCGGACAGGCCTTGTTTAAGTCCGTGAAATCTACACACATTCGCCAGCTACCGTCATGCTTTTTCACCATGACTGGATTAGACAGCCAGTCGTGGTAATATACTTCTCTCATGATTCCTGCCGCTACGAGTTTTTGTACTTCCGCTTGGATAGCTTTCGCGCGTTCCGGGGCCTGACCCCTTTTCTTCTGTCGGACGGGCGAGTATCCTTTCCGGATATTGAGCCGATGTTCAGCTATTGATCGCGGTACTCCTGTCATGTCCGATGGCTGCCACGCGAATATATCCAGGTTTTTCTTCAAGAGTGTGCATAGTTTCGTACGTCCTGCTAAGGACAACGTCCCCCCAATTGCCACTTCTTGATCAGGGAAATTCGGATGTATGGCTACTTTAAGGTTTTGATGACTGGTTCCTGCCTCTTTAGGTATTTCTTTGGGTGACGTAATCACCGTGGCGCACTCGGCAGGTATCAGGATAGTGCTACGGATAGTCACTATTCCCCCGTCGGCAGGAAACTTAAGCATTCCGTGGGCTGTGGATGGCACTGCTTGGATTTCTCTTATGCCCGGTCTCCCAATGATACCGTTGTATGGCGAAATTGATCTGACGATCATGAAATCCATCCACGCTTTTGTACAATGATCCGCGTCTCCAATTGTCACTAAAAGCCTAAGCTGTCCCAGCGGCCATATAGTTTCTCCACTAAAACCGGTTAGTGATGTCCTTGCCGGGACCATCTAGCTTCTGATTTCTGGACGGAGTTGGTTAAAGCAGTGCTCATAAAGTATTTCCGTAGAGGAACCTCCGTCTATATATATGCGGTGGATCATATGTCCGCCGATTTCTGCTTCTATGACGAGCGGACCCTCTGTTCCATCACTATCGGCTAGTGGCGGAAAAGTAGTTTCGCTGCCGTAGGCGAAGCTTTGGGTCAATTTTTGCCTTGTCATTCTCTGCCATTGCCGTATCATATAGATTGCTAAGGATTTGTCTTTAGTCGGGGCCTCCTTCTTTTCGTTCTTTATTTGATCCCGACCTCGCTTAATTTCTTTTATCAGATGCGAGAGTTTGCCGGCTCGAACCAATTCTTCGATCTGCTTTTTCAACTGCATGCACTCGTCCGTGCCATGCCCCTTATCGTTGTGGAAGTCGCAAAACTTATTGCTACTTCTTTTTTGGACCGGGGTTACCATAGGTGGTGGTGGTTTAAACTTTCCTGCCTCGGTCGCGAGGATTTCCTTGGGCGTATTGATAAAGGGAGTAAACCTACAAGACCCCCGTCCTTCCCTTGGATGATTTCGGAAGTCAGATTTTCGCTCAGTGGCCTGTCGCTTGGAATGGTCTTGTGATTTCCACGATAAGTGACCTTTCTTTTTAGAAGCAGCAGCGGCTTCTCCTCGTATGAAGGCAGTGGTAATTGTCATCATTTCTTCCATGGTCTTTGAGACATGTTCATTGAGACGTTTTGTTAGTTCGGGGCTGTTTACCCCATGCATGAACCCGAAGATCCGCATGCACTCAGGGGCTCCCTTCATGCGACCGGTTTCAACTTTGAAACGCTCCATGAAATCCTCAATGGTCTCCCCTTCCCTCTGCTTGATGTTGTGAATTTCCACTGGATCTTTCACATACTTCTTCTGCTGCATGAAGTATGCTAGGAAGGCCGCTTTAAGACCCTTGTACCCATCTATACTTTCTGGAGGTAATTCATCGAACCATACCCTCGCGGCTCCAATCAAAGTAGAGTTGAACATATGACACCATGTAGGCATTGCCCAACGCTCCACCTGTGCCGCAGCTTGGAAGATTTTTAGGTGGTCTTCTGGGTCTCCTGTTCCATCATAAGTTTTCACATTGTTAGGCATGCGCGTCTTCCGCGAACTTTTAAAGTTGCGGATTCGAGGCGTGAACGGGTCCACATCCTCGCAAGTCCAGGGTTCGGCCAGGTCATCTTCATCTGCCAACTTACGCCTTTTTGTCCTTGACTTCCAGTGCCCTCCGTTACTGGTACTGCTTTCCGATCCGCGAGATGATGGGGATTCACTTTCCCTCTACTTTTTTACATTGCGGGATCGATTTCTGTACTTAGTTGTAGTTCCCTGAGAGTACGTATCGCCATACGATTTTTCCGTGCCGCGGGGACGATCTTCCGTTTGGGAACGTTCGCTAATGTGGGAATGGCCTCTGTGGAAGTGACCTTTGATGTGAGAGGGCTCTCTCGAATCTGTCCGGCCTGCCCCGAGTAGGTATCACTAAGTCGCTCATGAACGCTCTTCCTTCGATGGTCAGGCGGCTAAACACGTTTCTGTCATCGCGTCTTTCGTGACCCCGTGTCCTAGACCTCTCAGGGTGAAATCTCGAGGGCGAATTTTCCGCTCTCGAGTTTAAGGAGTTCTCCCTTTCTCTTCGGGTTCTCTTGGAATTTTCTCCAAAATTTAGTCTGGTTTGGACTTCTTTTCGCTTGTCACGTCGTGCCTTTTCCATGATGATTGGCAGAATGTCTTCGTAGTGCTCTTTGCAGAAGTCCTGGATGTTCACTCTGGGTGCGACATCCGGCGCTTTTTCTATATTTGTAGTTTTTGTGATGGTGGTCACAATGGGAGTTGCGTTAGCCATCATGCTCATTCTAACGAGAGTAATTCCTAGTATCGGGTTCCACGGATGGCGCCAACTTGTTGATACAAAAGTTTGGTTGGGTCTAGCTTGATCCGAATAGGCGGCTAATCGGATGTGGAGCACCTTATTCTTGTACCAAGTGAATTCGTTGAAGGACCCTGCACAAGGGAACAAACATCGTTAATCTTATCGTGGGAGTGGATCCTACGATTGGACTCCAGCGTGAGAGTAAGTATACGGTTTAAAGAGCAATTATATGTGATTAGTGTTTTTCAGATACCTGTATTGACCATCATTATGCTCCTTTTATAGGCTGAATACCCCTTAGGGTTTCCGTAACTTTCGGCCCAAGATGCGGCCGGGATTGTCGGGATTTGTTATTATCCTTACTGGTTCAAATAAGTAAAGTATATGTTTTGTTTGATTAGTTTACCTACTCTGAAAGATAACTCACAAAGGTACCGCGGCTACGGATAATAACCGCGACATATGGATCCATGAAGCACTGTGCCCGTGACTGCAATCCGCGACCGCTATACATGGGCCGAAAGCCCATTAGTAGCTACAAAGACCACAAAAGTATTAGTGGGCTAGGCCAGTCCATACTATACGTCATCAGTAGCAGTTTCAATAATCCCAAACAACCCCAATATAAGCAGTTTAACTAAGCAATTCCAATACAGATTTGATATAAGCAGTTTCATTATGTATTAAGCTTTACTTATTGTTTTGAAGTATTCACTAAGAAAATATCATACATATCTAACTAATAAGTGCTATAACCATGTGTGCAGTTTATGTGTATATCCAAATGAGTTGTAATGCCACATTTAGTCTACCATAAATAACTAAAGATACATTTATCCTTGTCTTGGTTCTAGATTTAATTCGTGTACCTGTATTCAGCGCACTCCTTGATCTCATAACATAGTTAGCGTCCAATTCCAAGGCGTTCAAAGTGAGCTGATCCATGGCATACGAAAAACTGATTAAGAATAAGCAGCAACTATAAATAATACAAAATTGCATAGGCAACAACTTAGTTCAAACAACTGAGTTTGTAAACATGGTATCTTAATTTTTTTAATGACACAATGTTTGATAAAAGAAGATAGAATAATACCTTTTACTTGGGGTTTCTAAGCACGATGATGACTGAATCGTCACGTAGAAACATTTTACTGATAAAACTTTATTTGTTCACTAGAAGAGCTTTCATTTTGCTGATAAACCTCTCTTTGTTCACCAGAAGAGAAACATTTTGCTGATAAACCCCTCTCTGTGCACCTATATACAAAAAAACACATAATTAAAAACCCCAAAACCCCTTCATAATAAATAAAACAAAACTAAGATACTGCTAGAGAAGTTATTTTCAAGGCAGAACCAACCTCAGTCCCCATCTCTCTAGCATTTTTTAGTACCATGTTGTAGTGTCGATCGAACGCCTTAACACGGCCAAAAAGCTTCTAGTGATACAATCTGCTCCACCTTTGTAATTCCTATTTCCGTACCTGCATTATTTATTTAGTGTTTTAAAACTTACAAAACAATATGGTATGTCTAAAGTCAAAATTACCGACTCATACAACTAATTAAGAGGATATTTAGATATTCTCGGATTAGATCATGCCTAAATAGTAATCTGTTTTCTATTAAGATATTTATTGTAATCAACTTGATATCCCTAATTGCATTAATATAGCCTATTTTTGGCTAATATAAGTATATAAATTGGAATATAACTTGAAATCATTACCAAAGTGGAATAATCAGTGACAAGTACATATGTGTGGGTCAATCTAAACCTACCTGACCCAACAATAAACGCCAGTATGACCAAACACACAGATTTGTAAACAAACTTTTTTCTATAAAAGTGATAGTAAAGTTACCTGTAGGTTGACTTCAACAACTTGTTGACCTCGTTTGACTGTCTCCACCGAGTACTCCTTCACAGACACACCCTTATCAGCTTTTTGACCTTCATCCATTGCCATAACTCTCGAACCTGAATTATCTATTTGTAGCCGCACGATATCAGGTTCAGCTCCCCTGTTCTTTGGTATCCTAACATCAAGAGTATTAGCCAAAACATCTGTAGCAACCGAGGGATATTAGCTCCAAACGCCAGTGAGAAGTATATTGGCAACAAACAGAAACACTGCATAAAACAACCTAAAAAACCAACCTGACCCGTTTCGACGTATACTTAACAATGACATGTTTTAATTGGAATAACTCAAAAACCTTTTTAACTACGACTCCAACTTGGTTTAACCAATGTACATTTACAAATATTGCTAACTTCAAAACAATTGTTGCCTCAATAAAACTCTGTACCTTCAAAACAATTCTTTAGCATTCATGTAGGTCTGTCATGGTGACGTGTTCTAAAAGTACATGTAGGGCAAATGAAGCTTATACGGACTTTTTGCTTCTGCATCGATAGGGACCTGAACAATTCGTAGTATAATTTGTCACCAACATATACAATTCGTTAGTCTATGAACAATGAAGCTATGAGAAACTTATACTTTAGGTGACTATAATGTGAAAAGTTCTGCTATAAATTACCTTCGCAATCTGCAAACCAATAGATGCAATCCAAACAAAGACCAGAAGCCCTAGTTCTTTCCAACATACATTCTCGAGAATAGTGACCTGAAATCTTCAAGCAACAAATATACTAAAATGTTAATATACTATGTATATTTGTCCTAATCAGAATAAACATAAAATCTATCCATCTCACCTTTTCTTTCAATGCTCGTTCCGATTTCATTGTAGTTTCATTGTAGTTGCATTGATAGGACCTCCAGGAAGCATCGTGTACTCTGCCTCAACACCATCTATAATTCATATAATAATACTTAAGTTTAGCACTGAGATTAAGAATAAGTCTTGTAATTAACATAAAAATTGGCATAAATGAAAGGAGAACCGAATAAACATAGCATTTCCCTCCAAACACTTAGCAGCTTCCTGAAATGAAATAAAAGATTCATGCTCACAACTTACTTCAATCTTAAAGTTCAAACTTGCAACTTTGACTCCGTTTGATATAAATTATCAAATTACAATAAGCCGTTATGAGTATCGAAACATAAATAAGTTGCTTATAGCAGCCAATATTACGGAAATGTAGGCATGATTCCATGGGCGTGTATGGACAAATACACTGTTTGACTATCCTCCATCATTTGAGCAGCCATAATTAATCATTTTCACTAAACCTGCTCGTAGTCTTGGTCTCCATCACCATCCTGTGCAGACTCCATTTTAAACATCTTAAAAAAGAAAAACAAATCAAAACTTTGTATCAAAAAAATGAAAATCAGAATTTTTGCATAAAAATTAAAATCACAATAAAAACATAAAATTAGGTAATCCATTACCTTCATGATATAATTGTCAGATCTTCACCCGAATTCGCATAAATCATATCAAATGATTCGCTAGTCGATAATATGGTTTGACTTGTGTTGGAAGTTTAATGATCCTTAGCAGATTGACTTGAAGCAACTTGAATGTATTTCGGACCTAGTTGTATGCAAGCTCTTTGCTGCTCAACCAATCATTTGTCTCTTCTGCTATCACTAGATGCTTGTTCTGTCCCTAATAAAAACAATAATCATCATCAAAATAACTTCAATTCCCATTAAACTTCTTTGGTTCATTTATATTCAAATGGGATGTATTTTTACAATTAGGCTTTATGTATTCATAATTGCTAACAAAATATTGGTATAAAACAAACATATCAATTAGCAAAAGATAAAAGAAGATTAAATCCATCTTCAACCTAAAACCAAAGAATAAATTGTAATAAGCAATCTCACACCGTGTATTGATCATGTAAATAATGATTGAGAATTAAATTTTAAATTAGGGTTAAGTCCATTAAATAGAAACGTACTTTCCAAAATTTATAGTTCTAGTAAACGCACTTGTTTTTTTTACACATCTAGTAAACACACTTTCAAATTTTTAACTTTATAGTAAATATAACCGGTTACAACCGGTTAACCTTTAAAAATGACCGACACGTCAGCAATTTTTTATTTTTCTTATTTCTTTAGAGTGACATGGATTTTCCAGCTCTATATATTGTCTACATGGATATTTAGACCCAACTTAAACCCAGTCAACTTTCTTCATCTCCATCATCAAAAAACCACCACCACTTACCATCACAATATCACCCATGTTATCTCATTTCATTTCACTAAAAAAAACCACCTTAAAAAAAACCGACCAAACATCTTCAAACTCATTTCCATTTATTGACGTTTTCATATATTCTCAAAAACTCACAAAACAAAAACAACTTAACAATGGATACTAAAAACAAAAATGTTGCTGTCTTGGAAGGTCGACCAATCCCATCTCCTATAACACACTTATCCTTTGTCGAAAGTTTTGTTTGGAACTGATGTAGATGCACGTTACTCGTACTCTCCTGCTTTTAAGTACGTATCATGATGTTTGGAACTGATGTAAATGCACATTACTCGAGTAATTTTCTGATGTTGTTTTTGGTTGTTGTTCTTGGGTTTCGATTTAGGGACGGGGTTGATGGGGATATGGGGTTTAGGTATAGATCGTGAGTTTTGTTGAGGGTTTGTGGGATTTGATTTTGGTGATAAGGTTTTGTTTTTGTTTTTTTAGATCTCGTGTTCTTGATGAAGATGATTTATAGGTACGTGGACTATAAAGTGTCCAGGTGGAAATAAATACACAATCAATGTTCATGTGGATTTTTTTTAAATATTTATCTATTTGGAAAATCAGCAGGTTATATTTACTAAATCGTCACAAGTTAGCCGGTTTCAATACCTAGATTATTAATAAAACAAGCGTGTTTACTAGATGTATAAATTTTAGAAAGTACGTTTCTATTTAATAGACTTAACCCTTTAAATTAAACAAACCTCGTTCATATTGCAAAACAATTGTTTCATCAAAGCCCTGATTCAATCTGCTCAATTGTAAATAATGATCGTTAACCGAACTAAATAGGGGAAGAATTGAAATACCGGATATTGATTATGGGTTTGATTTGTGAATATTGTTGATAAAAATCATGTAATTGTTAAGGATTATACTGGTTTTTTGAACCGCGTTTGAAGATTTGAGAGAGAAAATAAGATTTGGGTTATGAAATGACCAGTTTCAAATAATAGTCCGATTTTGTTTCCTATTTTAAAATCTTCTTGACGTTTCTAAGATATAAATATAGTTTTTGCATTTGATCACAATTTGATGGCTGGCTCCATTGGTTAGAGTTTTTTTCGTAAATTGATTCGGAAGGAATTAAATGAGTAGTGCTTAAACAAAAGCTTAGGTGGCTTACATTGGCTGCCTATATGGAATAAAACTGCTTAGGTGGCTTAAAAAGAAGGTGATGTGGATTAAATTATGGTGGATGGGCATTCTTTGGTGATAATGTGGTATTTAAGTTGCATGAGTGACATTATATCAATCCTGAAATAAATAATGTATGTTCAAACTAAAACAGCATACCAAACTTAGATAAATAAGGTTGGTACAACATTCTCCAATTGCTATGGTTTTGTCACACACACACATACACTGAACAACAACGGTTGAAAATCCGGTCAGGTAAATTTTAAGACGGGACTAAGAAAAAAAACCGTTTTTAAGACGGGACTAAACTTTTAAGACGGGACTTGCTAAACCAAAAAGGTCGGGACATGTGGTTTTCCAAAGGAGTTACGTAGGGACTTGAAATTTTTAGTTATATTTTTACCCTTAACCGCTGCTGGGTGTATGCAGGTACGGACAAACTGAGATGATTCATAAATCCAATGAACGGTTATTTTAGGCCGGGACTCAAGTTGTATGAAATAGTAGTATAGATATAAGTAGTGTTGTGAAAGACAATGTCATCCTAAGTGTCCGTATTCTCACGGATTGGATGCAACCGATTAATAACAAACCCAAGGTGATCACATATTTTTGTTTTCGTTCATGAATATTTTTTATAAGCCTTTCTTATTAATTATAACATGTTGTCAATCATATATAGGTTGAATGATGGTTAAACACGGTGTCTGGGTACCAAATTATTTATGCATAATGGCAAGAAAGACTTTTTAAACAATAATCAACATGGATGACATTGAGGTTAATAGAAGTGGAGGTTAATACATTGTTTTGTCAATGAAGGCATTTTAACGGCGAGTATAATTATAATACACGTAGAGGTTAATAATATTATATTGTGTCACTACAAAAAAATGGGCATTTAGTGACACAATTTTTAATGACACACAAAAAAAAATGTAAGTGAAAGTATACATTTACTGCCCTTATTAGCTAAATCTCCCTCTAACTCATAATGTTTCAGCAAGAACATTGGTAGTTTCGTCAAACACAAAATAACATTAAACGAAATATAAACGCATCAAACAGAGAGTGTGAACTCAGTGCTAGATAGAGTCTCAATCCGATGCAATCCAAAATGTAACAATGCGAAATTAGGTCTGGAACAAACAGACCAGGTCGATGCCAAACCAAAATCAATTTCAAAATCAAAGCAACACAAATACGGAGATGAATCTGAGCAAATTGCAGACATATTCAGGCAGTAGATCCGATAGAGGTAGACGAAGAGTAGATTCAGGTGGACATATGCAAACAGACATATTCACGCAGGCCAAACAATTGTAGACGAAGAGTAGATTTAGGATATAGCAGATTCAGATTCCCCCACGCACATGCAGACATAACAGAGCAGTATCAAATGCACGATCAGATGCAAAACAAAATCAGACGGAACCGGACGAAACCAAAACATGTTCTTGCCTAGATGCTACACATAACTAGTCAAGTCATCGGATTAATTTAGACTCAAATATCACCATCATCAATGCAAAACTATATTTAGCCTACAATAAACCTTTTATAAACCAAACAAATGAGAGAAACCCGGTTGATGAAATTCTCTCCCATAACCGATATAGATATCGAAACCAATCTATCACGAACCACCAATGATCAAAACTCAAAAAGTTACAAACTATCCCATATACGAAGACAAAATTATTCATCAAGCTAAAAAAAGAGCAAACCTTAACAAATACTGTAAGAAATACAACAAAATACTAAAGCCACCATTACAATAACACATGAAAGTAATACCATTCATCAACTATATGTGAAACCTTGTTTGCCAAACTCAAACAGCCTACTAACAATGATCCGCTCGATGATTAACGTAAAATAACGAGAGTCATTATGAACACTTTTAATATCAAAAGAGGTGATAATAACCGCATAATATTATCATAGAGTACAATTACGTGTAGTTAAAGATGTTCTCAGTAAATTGTACCCTTACAATATCTAGACTAATTTAAGCATAAAGAATGAAACCAGTCTAACTTTATAATATACACGAGCTTCAAGTAGTAGGCTCAGTTCATACTTCATATCATAAAGAAAAAATGGTCATTTTGGCTCTTAACTAAAGTAAGATGTTTGATTGACAAATATAGAGATCGATTTCAAAATAAGGCTTTCTCATTAGCTAATAAAAAATCAAATTGAATTGCGATTGATCAAAACTTTGATAGATTTGATTTGTTAGCAAAATGCCTATAAAAATCAATGTATCAAGTTTTGTAAAAAAATTGATGAAACCTTCTTGGGAACCTTTTAACTCTATCTTTTCTTGTTTTACTCTCATTCGGTACGAAACTTTTATTTCATAAAATAATTAGTTTTGTAGCTTTGGAACTTTTTAACTCTATATTTTCTTGTTTTCCAGTAATATGGTACGGAAATTTTTTCAAAAAAGAAAGACTAAATGTATTTTTAGACTAGCAACAATTCAAATCCATTTAAAGCCTTTTCGCAATGGATTTGATTGGTGGCTGGTACTAAAATTCATATTTATCTAAACTAACCCTTTCTCATATCGTAATACATATATACTCACTTTTGGTTACAACATTCATCAATGTCGGATTCTTTGCTCTTCCATAGTATGATTAAAGTAGTTGGTTTTTGTTTTTGTGTAAAATGAGGTATCACTACAGGCAGATGTGTTTTTTGCATTTCCAAATACTCGGAAAAAGGTATATCTTGATTTTTGCAATATTCTTTTAAGATCCGGAATTTATCTACGAGTATTGTACATAAAATTTTCTCCAATCCAACACATCACTATTGTGTAACCGGAACACATTCTACATAAGCGATGTATGTACGAAGTAGTGATACAGACTAGATTGAGACATGAAACTAACTGTCAGTTACCACCATAGTGAATCTTTCAATCACGATGTTGTTGGCCAAAAATATGTTGGCATTGTCCCGGCCATATATCGAGACAAGTGGCAGATTGCCAATCCCCTTATGGTAGTTAGCATTCCGTTAAATACCACGCTCATTTCGTTGCAATTCTAGACGTGCCCACAATCTGTTGGTCCCGTTATAAACATGGCGAAATTACAACCTCCTTATCCCCCAAACTATCCTTATTAACCTCACCCAAGACTTGCAAATTATATTTTTGGGATGGTGAACGGGACACATGTTGAAAACTTTACCTTGGGATACTTAGATGAGATTTCCGTATCCTTAAATGACCAAACTTTTAAATTCCGTCTATTGTATGTAGTGAGTGACTATTTTGCCTCTATGTATTTTAACCAGTTAACCGTGCAAGGTAAATTGGTCATTACATGTGGGCAAAATACATACAATAGTCAGAATTCAAATGTTTAATGATTTAATAGAAAAAAAATAATTGACTACACAACATTATAAAAAGTGGTAAGTTGGATACATTTCCAAGCAATTTGCCTTTTTTGTTTTTGTCACTACAACAAACAAATGTGTTACAGTATTTGCTAGCTTCTTTTATATTGTTCACACTTCACACTTGCAAACATGTTGTAAAGTTAATACGCTTATAAGAGCGACTATGATTGTCACACTTACATACCATGGTGCCAAAACATAACAGACTAAAATAGTACAAGTCTTCTAGTAGAATCATGCGAAGTGTGTCAAACTGTTTTGCTGGAAAGTTAACCATGGAGTGTCTTTGTCAGGGGCGGCTCAACCTTCTCGATCCTTTAAAACGGGGCCTTTTATCAAAGTTATTTTTCAAAAATCGATATATAAAAATTAACTTTTAACTTGTTTTATGTGATCGTTTTATGTGAAATCATTGATTTGTCTCGAGAAATTAATATATTATAATATTTCAGTTTTAATTAATAAATGAGCAAATAAATATAATATTTTGGTGACACTTTCGATCGTAAATAACTTTAAATTAACTTCACCGTAATTGAAATTTAATCTTGAAGAAAATGTTGCCGTAATGGTTTCAAAGATTATTCTATACGCATCATAATAAAATATTAACAAGGTAAGAGTTATATTTATATTAAATTTGACCGAACTATATCAATTTTACATTTTTCTCACATTATATAAGTACTCCTTAAAACTCTTTGTTTTTTTTCAATATAAATTACATACTGTTAATATCCAAACACGACTTTTTATTATATGGGTTAGAAAATAAACTTTAAAAGGGTTCATTGCAACTTACTTTTTTAGCTTTCTTATAATCTAGGTATTCTCAAATTCTCAATGATATCAAAATAATACAACTATTGATGCATTTCTAGAAATTTCGAGGCCTTAAAAAATTGGGGGCCCCCTTAGCACCTAGCTTTTCTTGCCTTACCCTTGTGACCACACAACTGTCTTTGTCACTTCTATCAACTCGTTTTTAATTATTATTTACAATTAATTTTTATAAAATATATAATCGGTTCGTTTCGGCTGGGTCGGTCCGGTTTCTCGGTTCGTTCCGATCGGTTCGTATATAATTATTATTTAAAATTATTTTTAAAAAAATATATAATTATTATTTACAATTATTTTTTATAAAATATATAATCGGTTCGTTTCGGCTGGGTCAGTCCGGTGTTCAACGGATGAGTCAAAGATTTATTCTTGTTTTCTTTTCAACACTTGTCTTTTTTTTCTTTCAAAACTTGTGTTTCCAAAAGGTTTAAATCAAGGAGGAAACTCTTATCCAATGCAGTTTTTTATTGCCGATTGACTCTTACCTAATGATCGAGGTAAGGACCTAGCCTTCGGCAATGAGCACTTATTTTAGTGTGACCTTTTATTCTAGAGTTGTGATTGAACATATAAACTATGTGTCTAAAGCACTCATTTATCGGTAAACTAAACGTTTACGATGCAGAAGTTGTTTAAGTTTTTCAAAACTTGTCTAAGGTTGAGATTTTAAACAA
The DNA here is from genome assembly GCA_026074375.1 of Tanacetum coccineum. Lineage (NCBI taxonomy): Eukaryota > Viridiplantae > Streptophyta > Magnoliopsida > Asterales > Asteraceae > Tanacetum > Tanacetum coccineum. The sequence goes on from BQNB010011892.1 coordinate 76,440, forward strand.
GGATACATCATTTACGTTTTTGGAGTGTGTAGTCTTGTTTCTTATCATAGCTTGCTACACGCCATAAAATCGAGCATTGTTTTTTGCAACTAAATATTTACATAGATAAACAAAATCTAAGATACCGAGTAAAATTGGTGTTTCGTTTCGTTAGAAAATATGATTGACACTTAACGAGTTTTGTGAAAGTAAATACCATAACCTCAAATTCAAGCAAAGTCTATAACACAAAAACTATATACGATGACCAAATACAAAATAATAGTAATAATGATAACAATAATAAATAATTACTAAAAAATTAATTTCAAACATATTAATGGGTGTCAAAGTACGAACATGAGACCTTGCCTAGGAGGGTAAAACCTCCATACCATTGGACCAAATGCCCGTTGGTAATTACATTTGTTCCTAACCAAGCATAATGTCACTTAAACCTATCAAAAAAAGATCACCAACAATGATCAACTCAATGATTAACATAAAATAACGAAAGTCATTACGGACACTTTTGATAGTACATAATAGCATCATAGAGTATAATTACGTGTAGTTAAAGATGTTCTGAGTAACTTTTACCCTCGTAATATCTAGACTAATTTAAGCACAAAGAATGATACCGGTCTAACTTTATAATATACACGAGCTTCAAGTAGTAGGCTTAGTTCATCATATACTTCATATTACTTCTCAAATTTAGTAAATTTTGATATCATAAAGAAAAATGGTCATTTTGGCTCTTAACTAAAATAAGATGTTTGATAAATTTGACTAATAGCGAAATGGCAACATAATGGGAAATTTTTATCAAAAAATAAAGACTTTGATACATTTGATTTGTTAGCAAAATGCCAACATAATGTGAAACTTTTTTCAAAAAGTAAAGACGGAATGTATTTTAGTCCTTGACGAGTATGACATTGGTTTAAAGTTCGCGACCGATGTGACAAGCGACGAGTACTAAAATTCATTTTTATTTAAACTAACCCTTTTTTATGTGATTATATATATACGCATTTTTGGTTACAACCTCCACCAATGTGGGACAATTTACTCTAGCGCATAATTAAAGTAGTTGGTTTTTGTTTTTTTGTGTAAAGTGAGGTATCACTACAACAAATGTGTTTTTTGCAAACGTTGTAAAACTGGAACACATCCTACCTAAATTTATTTGGATAGATGTTGCGAGTACTGGGGCTTCAGAATTGATACCAAGGCTGTCAAACTTGCGAGTTTACACGTAAGATCACCTGATAAAATCGTGTAGGATCGGTGTAGGATCGCATCAGAGGTAGGATCGTAAACTCGCGCGTAAGATCGTAGGATCGCGTGTCGATACGAGTTTACCAAATTACCAAGTTACTAACTTATTGACTTACATACTTACTAGCTCATTACTTTTTTTAGGCCCAAAAAAGAACAATACGAGTCCGCTGATCTCGGTAATAAGTACTGACGTTTCATTCCTAGATTTTCTAATCAATAAACCTAACTATCTACTTTCCCCAAATTGAAATTACATGAAACAAATTAGGGTTCTTCTTCTCATGTCCTAGTTACCTTAAGAAAAAAATTTCTTACATGTAATTGTTGTTTTCTTTTACCTTTTCATAGTTTTAATTATTAACCTTTAAGTTTTAATTCAGATAGCTTAATTGTAGTGATATTAGTGAAGTACTTTGTTTTGAGACGTTTATTACGCATGTTATGTATTTTTATTCCGCTAAATCGTGAATGTGACGATTGAAACTTGACTTTTTGTGTTTTACTTTTAATTTGGTATTTTAAATTTGAACTTTGATATTTTCAAGAGGATATTATATAAATTTATATTTGATGATGAGTAGAAATAAAAATACTTTGACTCGTTTATCCGTTGCTTACAGAACATGATAAATTGGTAGGATCTTACGATCTCGATCTTGCAAAGACAACAACGATCCCAGGTCGGATCGCGATCTTGACAGCCTTGGTATGTACGATGTGTTCCGGTTTTTATCAAGAGTCACTATATGTCTTAGGTAGTTGAACACGAACACATAAAACCATACTAGATAATGATGTAGATAGAACTAGTGATACAGACTAGACAGACATGAAACTAACCATCAGTTACCACCATAGTGAATCTTTCAATCTTTCGTTGGCATTGTCCCGGTCGTGTTTCCAGTCATGTGGCAGATTGCCAATCCCCTTATGGTAGTTAGCAATCCGTTAAATGCCACGCTCATGTCATTGCAATTCTGGACGTGCCGACCATCGGTTGGTCTCATTATCATCCATAGACTTCGTCATATTAAATGCTCCCTCAAGGTAATCATATGAACATGGTGAAATAACAACCTCAGGCAAGACTTGCAAATTCTTTTTTTTGGGATGGTGAACAACACACGTTCGAAAACTTCACCCAACGATATTTAGATGAGACATTTGTATCCTTATTCTTAACATATGAAGGAACACAACCCACAGCTGTGATCTGCACAACCATTTGTAGATGAGATGTTCGTATGATCCAGTTCTTAAGATATGAACAAACGCAAGCCACAACACTCTGATATCTGAAACTCTAATCGTGGAATGGATATTGATTCGATTGTTTGTCCCATTTGTAATGCCGGTGTGGAATCGACAAACCATATTTTCTTTCAATGCGTTGTAGTGAGACAGATTATGCATAAGATATCTTCTTGGTGGAATATCGACTATTCGGATGTGAATTCTTACGAGGAATAGCAAGTTTGGTTGGTTTCTATTCGGATTCAATCCAAACTCAAAGGCGTTCGTGAGGGTGTATACTATGGTTTGTGGTGGTATATGTGGAACTTTCGCAACAAGCTTCTGTTTGATAAGAAGATCCCTGAAAAGGCGCTGATATTTGTTAATTTAGTTTCTAGTTCTTTTTATTGGTGTAAATTCAGATGTAAAGCGTTGTTCAAGTGGGATGATTGGCTTAAGACCCTTATATTGTTCTTGTTTGATCTAGCTCCTTGCTAGTATTTTATAAATCGCCGTTCAAAAAATTTTTTTTTACCAAACATTGAGATCAAATCATTAAAGTTGATAAGTGAGAGTAATATTAATACTTAAAAGAATAAAAATTAAGACAGAATGTATGAAGCTGCTGCTAATCAACCTCCGCGCTGCCGCTACTTGCGTAGCGCGATGACAAGTTAGCAAGCAACAAAATACATCATTATCTAAATTGACCATTGTTTATATGATTCTTCATATATACCCACTTTTGGTTACAACCTCCATCAATGTGGGATAATTTGCTCCTCCATAAATACTTGGGTTTTTTTATGTAAAGTGAGGGATCATTATGATAAATGTGTTATTTGCTAGTTTCCTTTATATTGTTCATACTTGCAAACATGTGTTGTAAAATTATTACGCTTATCAGACTAGGATTATCATACATACATACTTTGATGCCAAAACATACTTATTTACTCCAATCTAAAACATCACTTTTGTATAATCGGAACACATCTTACATAGATTTATTTGGATATGAAGTTGTGAGTGCTAGGGCTACAAAAGCGATGTTGCAGGTTGTGTTCCGGTTACTCTCAAAATGTGAAATGCTACGTGTCACCCACCTCTAAAACATGCATAATGGCAGAACTTGAAAACTTTCATTGGGAGTGTCGAAACATAAGTTTTTATATGTATAAATAAAATCTAAAGATCTAAATTGTAAAAAAAACGATAATAACCAATCATAAATAATTCCTTTCCCATTTTTCGAATTTGTATGTATACCGTTGTGAACACCCTCAGCCCCATGAACTATTGTTGTGACCTTTTCATCTTATTATTAGATTTATGGCTTTATGTATTTCTTGAAGAAATTTCTTGCTTCTTATGTTTTATAATGTTGATGTTGTTCATTAAAGATGATAACTCTGAGAT
>BQNB010011893.1:4596-40192 GCA_026074375.1 Tanacetum coccineum
ATCAAAGTACTATATTACTAGGGAGTTTCATAATGAGGCCTCTTCGGGGTGGCGTATCGACGAGTTGTTGGATTTACGATTTAAAGTGTCCTAGCTCCTCATACGTCACTACATGACCTCTTAATTATGATAGCCCGAACGATAGTATGATGAGCTATACGACCTATAAATAATCAAGTGTTTAGTACTTATACGACCTATATTGGATTAGGTTGCATTCGATCGTAAGCGTGACGCATTTTCTATTGTGAATACTTGTTGATTACCATTCACTCAAGGTGAGTTCGTAGCCCCTTTTTCTACTACTTGCTTTATTAAATACGGGGGAGATTACATGCTTGATTTCTTTGGACACAAGTGTTTTCAAAACTGTATGCTATTTCCTGATTACATTATTGCCTAAGTTACCGTATTGCCATTTAAGTCCCCTTTTATCATGAACCGTTAATTACCTGCTGGGTATACGCTAGTGTTATGGATAGATCTATCGGGACTGACCATCCCCGTCTAGGCTGTGGTTTCTAGTTGACCATTGACGCATTTAACATTTGAAGAAAATTCGTAGGATGTTTGGCAACATCTGTATTGAGAAAATTCGTAGGATGTTTTTGTAACATCTGTATCCGTGTTGGGGCACAAACCTCGAGTACTGGTTTGATTACAGTTTATTACGTTAAGGTTCGGTGTCATGAGCTTAGGGCAATAATACAATGTGTTGGACTATTGAATGTGTTTCATAGTCTACTATTACTTAAATCTTGTGGTCCACGCTATTTCCTGATAAACCTATGAATTCACTCAACAATTTTGTTGACGTTTTAGCATGTTTTAATCTCAGGTGCTGAGGTATAAGCTTGGATGGGAGCCGTGACGGATATCTATTAGAGGGATTCTGATTTCTTAAATTCAATGAAACTTTTGTCTTATAAAATCTTAATGTCTTTTTAACAAAACTATGGGACCTAACGTGAAAACTCTGATCTTTTGTAATGACATCGAATGAAACTTATTTTTAACGTCCATTTAAGGTCGTTTTCTATATCTTGATTTTTGTACTTTGACGTAGCACCCCAATGTTACCATTCCGCTGCGACCTGATTTTGGGGGTGTTACAATGATGTTCATTGAGATTCTGTTAATATAAAATTGACGAAAACGTAAAAATACTGACGAAAACGTAAAAATACTGACGAAAACGTATAAAACTGACGAAAACGTAAAATAACTGACGAAAACGTAAAATAACTGACCAAAACGTAAAAAACAGACGAAAACGTAAAAAACACTACTAAAAAAAGATAAAGAAACAAAAATGAAAGAAGTACTTAATTAGAACAAAAAAAACGGTCTTTTTCATGTAGATGAAGACTTTAGATGTACTTTTTTTTCTGCAGACATGGTTTGTAGATGAAGAGGTAAAACCTAAAAAAAAACAAACGAAACCTTAATTTGTATCCTTACAATATTCTATCATGAGACCACTTTGATATCTTTTGCAAAGACGAGTGCAGCGGAAGGACAAGAGGTGAAACACACTCAAAAATATAGAATATATAATTAGAAACATGATCCACAGGGAATGTGGCACTTTTTTTTTTATCCTAAACTATTACTAGTACAAGTTCAAACATTATCAATGGGTCATCACATCATCATACATCTCTATTTTTCTTCCATTCAATGGTTGGGCAGGTCTAGCATTGCGCTTGCATCCAAAAATCAGCGGTGCTTTTAACTCTTTTACTTGTTCTCGTGAAATTGACCTCACCTGTGATTTTTTAAAACCCGAACATTAGAGCTGTTAGAAAATGTAATCAAACATGGGAAAGTAAGTTGTAATGGTGATTATTAGGACGTTTTGGCTCTCGTACCTTGCCAAGAATGTTCCAAATAACTCCTTCGGTGCATGGAGGCGTGGAAAAAGATCCAACATATCGGTAATACTTGCGTGAGTGTTTCCTAATTTCCTTTGTGGTGATGGTGCCAATAGTAACTTGAGCTGGTTTGTTAGATGAGATATGAACCGCATTCAATTGCGCCAATTTGGATTGTATCTGTTATGCACAACAATTTTTGATCAACTGCTTTTCATTATTGCCATCTTTCTTGCAACATAGCATATAGTTTAGAAAAAAAAGTATAAACTGTTTTTTCAAATATGAAACATAGATTTTACTTATGTACAATAACAACATACAGTAATTGTTTTAAACTTAAAAGAGTATAAAAATACGATTTTTGATGAGAAAAATGTCACCCAGAAAAGTAAGGATTTCAATATTAGACAGTTCAACTAATTAAAAACTACGAGCATGATATTGAGAAGTTTGGCTCACTAAGTTTACCTTGGATAGAAGAGGGTCCGGATGACCATAGTGATAAAGAACTGCTATAACAGCTACTTCACCATCAACAGCCTTGTGAACCAAATGGAGCTCAGCATCTAGCCTATAGGAATAATAACCTTGTATGTGTTTCATTCACAGGCTGACTTTAAATGTCGAAAAATATATTTGAGAAGTAAAAAAAGACAAAACAGTTTGCCATTTAGTTTGATGCTCAAAAGGGCGAATGCCAATGCATCTCTGTACTAGACTAGCGTTTCTTACCAATTCAATCTAAAGGCTCCATGCATTTCCATCATAATTCATCTGCCACCAATATCATCACATTTTTATTGACCATGATCATAGTCAAAACTAGATATTCCAAAAGTTATTTTCTTCTATGAAAGATAGGAAAGAGTCCAAACCGCGACATTGAAGAGATTGTCTACAAGAGTAGCATTAACAGCAACATTATATTCGATGTCTAATGGCTCCAAATGCGTCGACCAGAAAACACATTTGACTTGACAATGAGTTGACCCGAATGACATGAAACATTCTACCCTTTGGAGCAAGCGAGAATGTTGAGTTCAGACTCCCACCAATTGCGTTTGGGCCAGTTTGGCCTACGTATAGTGATTTGGTGGTCCTCCCACTCACATTCACTTTTATTCCCGACAATTATGCAAAAAAAACATTCTCATCAAAACAAATTAGCAAATATTTTAAGGAAACTTTTTTATCAATAGTTTTCTTGACATGTTAGTATCAAACTTATGGTATTCTATTAGCATTATTCAAAAAGTATTTATATGGTTTTACAGTTGCTAAACTGCTAAATATCCATTTGGTTTCTGAATTAGTATACTTAGTAACAGATTGATATCAACAAACATATGATAAAGGATATGAAGACTTATTTTCTAACATGGACAATATTGTCAACCATGCAAAGCGTCCGCAGTGAAAAAGCTTGTCCTAAAACGTGCTTTAGACGCCAACACTCTGAAGAGTGGTGGTGCAGATTGAGTGATAAGGTAGGTACACACTAGGGTGCTCACTAGGGCGGTTCGGTTCGGTTAGTTGGAAGATGTTAAACTATCCGTCGCGGGGATACGTGTAATAATTTTAAACTATCCGTTCGCCGAGAAACCGTACTAAGGCGGTAACCGGACATGGCGGGTACCCGAAGTAGCGATTACCCCGCGTTCGGGTCACAGGTATATAACCGTTTTTGACGTTTAAAAATAGAGTTTATAAACCGTATAAAAAAAATAACATAGTCTAAGAACATAAAATGTATTTTCGTTTAGACTCCCCCATTCGTTTGGGCCAGTTTGGCCTACGTATGTGAATTGTGGTCCTCCCCCATTCACTGTTATTCCAACATTAAATGCAAAAAAACATTCTCAAAACGCATGTTTTAGCAAATTTTAAGGAACTTTTTTTTTCGTAGTATTCTTGACATTTAGTTCAGACTTGATGGTTTCTATATGCATAATTGCAAAAAGTATTTATAAGGTTTCGGTGCTAACTTGCTAGAATATCCATATGTTCGAATTAGTTATTCTTTGTAATAGATTGATATCAGACAAACATAGCACAATCTTACAACTATAATACTGCCATTTGTAGAACACAATATATAAAGTATGAAACTTATTTTCTAACACTCATAAAATTCAATTAGCAATATGGTAACCATGCAAAGCGTCCGCAGTGAAAAGTTTTGTGCCTAAAGTGCTTTAGACGGTGAATAAGGAAGAGGTGTAGATGTGATATACGGTAGGTTTGCAGTGAAGTTTGTGTGAATTTTACGATTAAGTTAGACTGAAGGTATAAATGTATCATATAGAAGCATAAATATAGATTTAGAACTTAGGTTTATATCTTGTTCCAAACATTCCTTAAGAGCATTGTCATGATTTTAGGCATCCTACAGCACGACAGAACAGCATTAGCAAATGAAAACATACCAAATGTAACTAATACTACTTCCGCTTTGTGTACCGATAGTAAAAGGAATACATACAAACATATATAGAGATGTAGGGATCATACCGAAACTAGCACATGTTGCGAGGAAGAAGATTGTTGATATAAAGAAAGAAACAACTTGAGTAGCCATGGATGAATGGAGATAGATTCGTGCCTTGAATAGTGTTATAAAACATTCATATTATTACTTGCATATGGCCTGGTGTCTGTTGTCTATATATAGATACAAGAAAGCTTTTGGAGGATTGCTAGATGCATCTATATAAAGCATGTGGTGACTATGACCATTTCAAAAAATTCTTAGACATTTTCCATTTTTTTTAGTTGTTATGACATACTACTGTCTTGTGTAGGAAAACTACATCTTTTGGCAAATTGCATGTAACCACTTATGATTCTCCAAAACAAAGTATTAATGTTTAAGTGATACATCCTTGTATTTTTTGTTGGAATTTAACAATCAAGTTAACCAATTTAACTCTAACGAGTACGCAGCGGATAGATCTAGTCTAGTACAAATAATCAACATACATATAAAACACATTTAAGGGACATGTAAATTAAATAGGAACATACCCTCGTAGTCACCAGCAAATCAAAGAAACCAAGAATGAGAAACGAGTGACTAAGTTGTCACCTCTACGAGTGCTCACACAAACACGTAAACAAGCACGCCCGGATGCTAGTCCAAACCTCACGTGTATCCAATACAATAAGTAAACCAAGTGCTTCTGAAAACCGATCACCTAAACCCACTCTTGGAATAGAACCGAAATACAGAAGGTAACAATAAGGGTTGAACCGAATTCGGTTGTAACCGTGCTACAGTACAACCGAAATAGAGATCCACAACCCCTAGCTCGAATCCGACGATTGTCACACCTTGACAATATATATACCAATACTATAAACCCTCTGGAAGTGATCTAGGGTTCGAATCTCTAATCGAATAGCCCAATAACCAACAACCGAAATAGAAAACTGGTTTTAAAGCCAACCGAAATAGGAGACTGTTTTAGTATTGGGGTTTTGATTCGGCTGTTATGAAGAAGGAGAAGAAAGAAACGATTTGCTGTGTTTTCTCTTGTGGTTATGCATCACTAATGAGCCAGGGAGGGGTGGCTTTTATAGCCTCAAGCCCTAAACACATGATAAGGCCAAAAAAACCTCATATGATAAGACTACAACTCTTTAATGATAAAGTCTTATCATAACTCTTTCAATCCTTATCTTCCTCAATGAACCTAGTCACTTTCAAACCCCACTAGAACCTTCTCACAGCCAACATAGGGATAAGGTCACGTAAGGGCTTTGTCTAGTTCGACTCTTGTCCAAAACCGGTTTACTTAGAAACATTTGTGAAGTATTAAACGTGCTCTAAATGTTTTCCGTGTGTGCCCCCAATAGGCTCACACACTCCTAGTTGTGTATCGCGTATCCAACTAACATAAACCAACAGTTGCTCTATCTAATAGCAGTATTAATTAATTTGCCATAACAAGATAGCAGTATAACCCTTACCGCTAAAAGACGGATATACGTCTAGACTAACACTCACATTCGTTTTTATTTATGATAAGAATGTGTCTGAGATCAAGTTTCATTAATTACATTCTCAGTAGCATGGTTATTTTTAGTCTTTCTATTAATCATCCCTTTGTTCATAATACCGATTAAAACTTGGTTATGGATCTAACTCATTTCCAGTATAGTGTTTGTAACCATTGTGATTTCTCGATATAGAATTCAATACGATTATACCAAATGTAATCAAGAATAAACTTGCAATTACCTCTTTGGGTTCGGTCCCTAACTATTATCTGATTAATTCTGGAGAGGCGACTCAAGGTGATGAATTCTTTGCACATATCAAAGTGGAGGAACAAATTACTTTTTTTGTTTTACATTGTGTTGTTGAATGCGGCTTCACTCGCTCCTTCCGCAATAATAGTCTTTATAACTACATTTTTCAGGAAGCGTTTGAAATAGAATTAAAAAGTGATATCGCCACCACCTCTACCAGTAAGACTTGTTTTGTATTCTCAGTCTAGTAGGATGACTTATTCTGTAACCAATTTTCTAATTTTTACTAATGTACAACGGATCCAATAGAAGTAACATTCGAAGGTGTTTGGAGGTGTCCAATAGTCATCCTTGTGAGTAAAGATGGTTTGGTGGGAACCTTCCTTATATTCAATGTTATAACCAAACAATCACATTTGTGCCTTATTGTAACAATACTTCTGTAATAGTGTTAACCGACAATGGACTTATTTAGAATATAAATCATTCTAGGATTAAATGTATGCAAAAATTAGAGGGACACACCAATTTTTATATGGATTGTTAACAAAATACCTCGTATCTTTAATCATCTGAAAATAAAATTGTCTTTACTAGTCCAATATTCTCAAACGACTAATAAACCACAGAGATTTACTGAAACTAACTAGCCTGGGAAGCATTCGCCAATATTTCCTAGTAAGTTCGGAATTGATATGGAAAAGCAACGCTTTTGTAAATTGGATCAGCTAAGTTGTCATTTGTAAGTGATACTGTTTCTAACTTTATGTTACGCTCAAATTTATTAAATTCGCGCAAGGTAGTGACTTTGGCACGGAAATGGGAAAATGTCTAACACCTTAGTGATTCTCCAGGACTCATTAGCTATAGGGATTGCTCCATTGTGTATTATCACATTAGATGTTATGGGTTTTTCAATTGTGGGACAACACTGAGGCCCAGAAAAGAATCTTCCTAAACCCTATACAGCTCCTTTAGAAGCATCAAAGGCTGCAATTATACTCAGCTTCTGCAGATTGACGGCTGAAAAATGCTATTTTTTTTTGTATGTTTCTTGTGCTTTGCCACTCCTTCAGTCAAACAGCACCTCCATTCAAAACGAACACAGATCCAGTCTGAGACTTTGAAGGTCATCAGGCATCCGTCAGATATACCAGCATCAGTTGTAGCAAGAACCATTGAGCTCTGTTTTAGATCACCTCCCAGTTAATACTAGAAATCATGTCTCTTAGTATTCACTTGATACTACAGAATGTTGCTTATACAGTAGTTCTGTGAAGAATACTGATTTATGTTTGGGAATCGGCTGTTATGTTCTGAGCGAACGCAACATCAGGAGCGAGTACATCTATAGTCAATACATAAGAGAACCACAGCAGAGGCATATGGAACACTTTGCATGCGCTTCAATTCAGCAATGTGTAGGGGCTCCTTGGATATTATCAATCTTAGCTTATCTTGCTATGGGGATACTCCCACGTTGGAATTCTCCATGTGAAACGCTTTAAAATTTTGTTTCGAATTATAAGCAACTTTTGACATAAGCAATCAACCGTAGTTGATCTATCTCTGTGATCTTGTTTCCAAGAAATATATGCTGCTTCACCAAAATCTTTACATGGCAAAACACTTTCCATAAGGTTAGGATTTTGACATTTGTAACATTGGATACTGTTTCCTCTCATGATTCGCAATATGTCGTCGACATACATGATTAGGAAAGTGGACATTATCACCACTAGGTTTTTTAGATATACACATGGTCATCAGTATTTTGAGTCTGAAACCAATTTTCTTTATTTCATCATCAGAACGCTTATTCTATTGCCTTGATGTCTGCTTAAGCCCATAAATGAAACGTTTCAGCTTGTACTCGGTTTGGATATTTTTGGATTGACAAAACCTCGTGGTTGCTCCATGTAAACTCTTTCATTGAGATACTCCATTTGAGGAATGCAGGTTAGTTTATGACATACATTTGCCTAAATCTCATTGTCATAGTTACGGGGGGCGTATGGCTATAAGAATCCTAGTTTGCTCTATGTCTGCAACAGTATGAAGAAGGTTTCGTCATAATCAATCCCTGAGGTTTGAGTATAGCCCTTCGCGCCACAAGACGAGCGCTTTATAGGTGTGTACAGCTCCATTCCATATCGTCTTTTCTTAAAGAGCCACTTGCTTACCAACGGTTTTGCGCATTAGGAGGAATGGTTTTCAAACAAGTTCCAAAATTCTTTGCTCTTTCATGGATTGCTTTTCCATCATTCATAGCATTAAGCCATTTATCAGACTCAGGGTCTAACAATGCAGCTTTATAGTTAGCTAGGTTCACCGAGATCCCCTAACTCATGTTCCTCAGCATCGATGTATAAATCACATTGCGTTCTGTGGGAAGTCGTTCCTTGGTGGACCTTAACGAATGGGAATGATAATCACTCTTTTGAGGTGTCATCTATTTCGTGGTTCATCTTCTTCATGATTTTAGCTAGTGTTTTATAGAAGGATGCGTATATTCTTCTTGAATAATTTCTAAGAATTTCTAGACATCCCAGCTTTGCTGCTTGATTTATTAAGACTATTCTCTAGGAGATTCTGCTCATTTAGAGCAACAAGGATTTGTTCTCGGATGTGTGGTTAGTGTAGAAAGATTAACCCATTGTTTCCTTGTGGGTATCCGCTATGAAGATACACTTAATAGGACCTGAGGTTCTAACTTGTCAGGCTGGTAAGAGTATTCCGTCTTAACAAGTGCCTTCAAAACCCAAAGACTTTTAAGTAGAAACTTAGGGGCTTGCCCATGCCAATAACTTCGTTTGGTGTTCTTTTCAACCTTCTTTAGTTGGGAACCATATTGGGAATGCAGGGTCTTTTGCAGCATCTCATGTGCATAATCCCAAAAGGACTGTTTGGATGAGTTTGTTTTGACTGCTGATAATAGTCGAACCCATATCATTAGTAGGGTTCTGTTTTGTCATCTCTCTCAGACAAACCATTGTGTTTTTGTTGAGTGGTAAGGTGGAGTACGATGGGCAATAAGTTCCCATGTATCCTTGAGATGATTCCAAAGAAAACTCTAGACTCTAAGATACTCGCCTCCCACGATCAGAACGTAGCGATTTTATGTCTTGCCGAGGTGTGATTTTCTACTTCCTTTTGAGAAACACCTTTTGAAAGTTTCAAACATTATGGTTTTTGTATTCAACAAAGTATGCGCATAACAATAAACGGTCTAAAGTCTGTCAGTGAAAGTGCCGAAGTAGTTTGCTCTTGCTTTGAAGTGATCTTAATTGGACCACATACATCGGTGTGATTAGTCCAAGTAATTCATTTGGTCCGCCTTTCCTCTTGATGTGTTGTAAGGGTTTTCTTGCCATCTTAACCAGGACATAAACAATAGGAACGATTTTTCATAAAGCTCCTAAGGTCTGTTGAATTGAGAAGTCCATCGTGTTGCAATTTTTCATGCGTTTCTTGATCATATGTCCGAAGATCGACAATGCCAAAAAGTGAGCGTGTCACTCAAGGTCTATCTTGGCCTTTTGTTGTCTGTACTGTTATATATAGTAACTCTTTCATTGCATTAGATGGAATTAGTACAAATCATTTTCAAAATGATTACTCTCTCTACACCTCGGGATAGCACTAAAAATAACCATGTTATTCTAGAAACATTGAATTGTATTATTCACGAAAGCGTTAATATAACCTTCTTCGTACTTAAATGGGAAATCTGAAATTACTCCTTAGTAATAGAAGGAGCCATTATGACAATTGTTCCAAACAATAAACTAGGCCGCTTGGGAGAGATAAATCAAAGTTGTCAATGGCTCCACAGCTTCACTGTTGATTCATTGCTCCATGGTACAGCTATCTGAGCCCCCGGCTTTAGTTTCCTACTTGCCCTTAGACCCTGTATTGTATTACAAATATGAGTACCACAACCAGTGTCATAGATCCATGATCTATTAAGGAAAGTATTGAGGTTCTATAACGAAGTACCTGAAACCACCAGCTCCAGAGGCTGCGTTCTTTTTCTTTGTAGAAACTCGGACTAAGTACTTGGAGGACAGTTCCGTTCCAATGTCATGTGCTCACCACACTCATGAAGATTGAGTCCTTTTTGCGGGATCTTCCCTCTGGGTGGAGGGGAGAATCTTGGGCTTGGGGCAATAAGGTGCTTTTGTTTCCCTATTCCCTTGGGTTTTTGTCCCTGTGCCAGCCTTTGAGGGTTTTTGCGGTGTGTTGTTGCTTTTTACCTTTTCTGGACTTTACCAGGCTCGAATTGCATGTAGAGCAGGAGAGTTGTTTTTGGGTCATGATTAAGAGTTTTTGCTCATGGCGCTTTAGCATAGTGTTGCAACTCGTTAACAGTCTTCTCCTAGGCTAATGCATGTTGTAATTCTGCGACTTAAACCCATCAATAGTCGTGATCTTGCGTGGACCGATAAGAATCACAGACTACAGTAAAGGCACCAAGTGCACGGGGTGCCCAAACGCTCTGATTGTCATATAGACCTTCATTCTCAGATCACATACGGAGCTAACTGACATGCCTTCTTCTGTTTACAGGCTGTGAAAATCACGCGTAGTCTGTAGAGCTCTTGCTTGCTTGCGGGCAAACTCAGAGCTTTTATACTCTCCTTTTTTAGCATGGAGATTTTCCCAGATTTCGTTGGATCTCTGGCTCCATGATCATGAGCATGAGTCCATCAATCTCTTTTGATCCTTTAACCCATGCAGTATGAGCTGCAAGGATTTGAGGAGCAAATTGCTGACCCGCAGAAGCTACATGAGCAGGAGGAAGTGGCTGCTCTAGGTAATTCAACTTTGTCATCAATTGATAGTAAATCCTAAGTTGGTCATCGATACCGCAATTAAATTAGTTGGGATCCCGTCAGTTTTTGCTTCTCGTAAAATGCCCCTGTAAGACCGATTCGCCATTGTTAGCTGACGAGGTACGTTTTGTCATGCTACAATTGTGAAAAAGTTCAAATATTAGGTATTGTCGTAATCTAAATTCTTAAAAGGAATTAACCTACCCTCATTAATTACGTATAAGACTACGATCCACCTTGACCTGTTCCCATCTATTTACAGAAGGGTCTGACCAACGTGGTAAACAACGTAGGGCAAGATGCCGGAGAAGCGTTAACGCAGCGTTAATTGCTTGGGAATGCAACTCTTAGAATTTATGAGGACTAATGAATTAGTAACTCTTAGGTAGCTAATGTCAAAAAGCATATTTGGTCTCATCTTATTGCCTGGTGTTCCTGAGGTTATCTGACCAGGAATTCGAGCGTAAGTCCATCCAAAACAGAAAGTATGCGAAAATTTGATATAGGTATGGACCTATGCAAAAAAATTCGCCCTATGGGTTGGCCAAGGCCTTAGGTCTGACCAGAAGTGGTAAAGCCAAATGCACGTGTTTCTTGGTTTGGCTGGGCATAGACACTTAAAACTTATATAAGGTTTATCACATAAATGTGACAAAGTTGTGTACAAAAGAGCATGCAAAACAACTTGTAGCACAAAGTTAAGAAAACATTTTGTTAACCTTTTTGGTATAGCAATCATTTTGTCAAATGTTCACGGTAGCTCCATTTAGGGAACGCATAAAGAAAAGCGGACGAAATCAGGTCAGCAGCGAAGCGTATAAAACCTGACTTCATTTGGGGGATCTTACTTTCAACCCGCCTTAAATTCTCTTTTTAGTTGTCCATAATGGTGTGAAGGCCGTCTTCCAATATTGAATATATTGAATGATATTCGTATGTTAAGAAAAACCCTTTTGTTAACATTTAGTTTTATTGATGCAAATATGGTGGGACTGCAATTGATCAATCCCTATATCTGTTACTCTACTTGGTACGTAAGACAAAGCAAAATCCAATAATTCCCTCATATGGCCGAAGCATGTAGTGTGGCGGTGAGGGAGAAATTTAATTAAAGATCAATTACTCCCCATATTTGCGCAAGTAAAAACTAAAGCTTCACAAGATATTCAAATTTTATAGTTTAAGGTCCGTATTGAATTAGTCCAAAGAACCCGGTTTCGCAAATAACACATAACTGGTCACATGGTATAATACATTATGTGTTGTAATATTAGAACATGTTTCAATCCAAATTACTTCTTATAAGTTTTAGTCCGGTTAAGTAATTTCATAAAAATCTATATTTTGCAAATGTTGAATAGACACAAGGCGCATTATTCCATATAAGCAATTAAAACAGGACTTAAAATATGGATGGAAATTTGAGGACAAACTCTTATATGACAGCAGTAAAGTCACATATGCCTCGAGTTATCAATGTACAGTGTTCTTCCCCTAATTGGAGAACCATATACTCTCACTAGGTTTTCTGCTAAGAGTGGGTAATACGATCGCCAAATACATATATTACTTGTGAGTGGTAAGTCTTATAGCCGAGATTATGACAAGAATATACTCATCATGGCGCTTTAATTAATATTTTAATTTTATGATTTTTTTATTCTTTTTATCAATATTAACATAGATAGTTGATTCTAGGTTGTTATATTCACCATTTATGGCAATGTTTGCATGTCGTTGCCCATAATTTTCAATAAAAAACAATAAATCAACCATTTACTGCAGCCATAGCGTGTTTTAATTCGTTTATGTATACATGTAATACTAATCAAGTTGAGACTCGTGTGATGCCAGACTGTTGGAATTTTAACATTCATGTTTAACCAATTTAAATCTCTAACGAGTACGAAGCGGATAGTATCTAGTCTAGCTATATATTATTAATTACATACTTATTAAACTCACATATAATGGACTATGAAAGTATATGAATAGAGAATACACGAGTTATCCTTGTATCACCGCTAATGTCACCGAAACCAAGTGAATGAACACTAGTGGACTAAGTGGTCACCTCTACTGAGTGCTCACACAAACACGGTAACAAGCACGCCCGGGGGATGCTAGTCCATAAACCTCACGTGTATCCAATACAATAAGTAAACCTAGTCTTTGAAAAACCGATCACCTAAACACACTCTTGGAATAAGAACCGAAATTCAGAAGGGAGAATGACTCATTAGGGTTGAACCGAATTCGGTTTGTAACCGTGCTACAGTACAACCCGAAATAGAGATCCACGACCTCCTATGCTCGATCCCGACGTAAGTCGTAGTCACACTTGACCAATATATATACCAGTTACACTAAACCATCTGGAAGTGTTCTTAGGTTCGAATCTCTAATTCGAATAGCCCATAAACCAACACCGAAATAGAAAATGTTTTTTAAATCTACCAACCGAAATAGGAGGATGTTTTTTGTATTGGGTTTTGATTCGGCTGTTTTGAAGAAGGAGAAGAAAGCAACGATTTGCTGTGTTTTCTCTTGTGATTATGCTTCATTAATGAGCCTAGGGAGGGGTGGGATTTTATAGCACTCAAGCTTCCTAAAACATGATTTAGGCCTCTAAAAATTCCTCATATGATAAGATTAATCTCTTTAATGATAAAGTGTTATCTTTACTCTTTCAATCTTCTTATCTTGTCTATCAATGTTCCGTAGTCACTTTCAAACCTCAACTAGAACCTTCTCACAGCCAACAGTAGGGATAAGGTTCACGTAAGGGCTTGTCTAGTTCGACTCTATGTCCATAGAATCGGTATTACTTAGAAACATTTGTTGAAGTATTAAACGTGCTCTAAATGTTTTCCGTTTTATTCAGCCAGTCGTGTGCCCCTATAAGGCTCACACACTTCTAGTTGTGTATGCGTATCGCCAACTAATCAAGAACCAAAACAGTTGCTTCTATCTAATATGCAGTATTAATTAATTTGCACCTTAACAAGTTAGACAGACAGTGCACCATAATATTTTGAACTTACAGAAGATTCTTGACTTACCTAACAACTATCAATTTGCATATCATGTTACATACATACTCATACTTAAGAGATGAAGAAAATGAAATGATGACATACTTGGAGGAAGAGGTGAGTCTGGTCCATATATATCTCGAGCTCCAAAAACATAAAGAGGTATTAAAAACCTTCGATCTTCATTATATTCTTCTTCTTCTTCGTCTTTGGGTATTGCAACATCAGCTGTAGGATTGAGTAGGTACTGATAAATACAAGGATTTCTAGATTTTCAGTAGAAATCTAAAACATTTACTGATTATGACTATGTCTTCTACTACCTTCTTGCAGTCAAGTCGATATGAAACCTTACTTCTGTGCTCTCCTTTAGTATGCAGTCAAGTCGAAAGAAACCTTCTTCTGTCTCTCCATTATTATCCCCTTGCTTTTCCAAAATATCCAGTTGTACTAGTAGTACTAGAACCATTCATTTGACTGACATATGTAATATGAACCTTCCACTTAGTGAGCTAGTTCATAAAATAAACATATTTATATATGAACCTTTCTCTTGACGCGTAATGAGTAATGACTTTGACTTGTTCATTTTCATCAAGAAAAAGACTTGACCCTTGACCTTTTGATCCCTTACTTGTTTACAGTGACGGGATTTACGAGTTCTCTCCTTCAAGTTTAGATTATATCAGTTAGTTCCTTAAGTTCCAGATTAAGTAGTTTGCACCTTTTGCACACCTAACAAGACTGGTCCCCATGTTTTTCTTATAATCAAAACTTTATATATTTTATATTTCAAGTTACATAAGTTATAAGCTGTTATAACTTATTTTTTTCTATTAGCACGTGGGGGAGCACTCATCAACCACTATCTTTTATATTTATCCTTTTTAAGGTTTGGAGTTTGAATCTTATATTACATTTTTTAGAACAAAAAGCAAAAATAAAAACAAGGGTAGGATCAAAGAACGAATCAAGTCACATGTTTCCTGATTCCGTTGCTTATGGGCCTAGTGTGCATGTCTTATTTTAATATTTTTCTTTGACTTTGGCATTAACTCTTAGGGTGCTACTATTGGTACCCCCGGCCCACAAAAAGTACGGATGTTTTGTACTTTATGGTCTTTTTGTCCCCTCTTTTACAGTGCAACGCAGTTTTTTATCTGTTCCGTAATTTTTGACAGTTTCATACTTTTGACCTGTTAAACTTTATAATTTTCGTTCCGCATTCTGCGTTTCACTGTTTTATAATATAAACAAAATTATAAAAATAAAAAAAAATAAAAAAAATAAAAAAACGGGAAAAACCAGGGGGGACAAACGGCTTTTCAGAGGGTACAAATAACATGCCTAACTCTTATGGTCAACAACCATCACCCGCTTTAGACTTTCATATTCAACGATTTTGTCACTATTTAGTTGCAACCTATCACTGAATTTCAAATATTCTATTAATTTACTTTGAGTTTGAGTAGTCGGAGTTTTATAGTGGGACAAAGTTTTTTGAAAGCCGTCGCGTGTAAAGTAACAAAACACGAGAAAACATGCATTGAAAATCAACACGTGTTTATTCCTTTCACGTTTAATACTTTTGGTTTTTTGGTTTCCTAACACCTGGAGCTCCTCAACAGAGTTCAACGAGTTATTCATAGTAATGTTATGACACTTAGATTCACAAATGTTCTTTTAAAATAATAGTTTTGCTTCAAATCTTCATTACGAAGGCGGTCAAGTTGAAGTAAATCCATAATCCATTCCTCTCTTTTCGAGATGTCATGCTATTTAATAAGGCCCCATTAAGCTTTTTCGTCCCAAACTACAAGATTTTTATTAAGCTCATCTCTAAGGCGATTTTGAGTGACCAAACGATCAGCGGCCCATTTTCCAATATCAAGTCTCAATGACCTCAACTTATTTTTTAGAAGCAGGTCATGCGGGAGAGAGTTGTTAAAGTCAACCCACGACGAAGAAACCAAATTTTGGAAAGCAACAATATTTAACCATTTATCAAAACCTTAAAGAGTTTCGGCCCAAAGTTAGGTGGTCCACCTTAACGGGAATTGGGCAGTGATCAGAATGAGATCTAGGGAGTACAGAAACAGAGGCATCCTTCCACATGTCAAAGAAACGATAGTTAACCAAGAACCTATCCAATTTACTAGCCTTTAAACCCTCTTTGTCAAACCTTGTGAATTTCCAACCGCCAAGAGAAAAATAAAAAAAGCCACATCTAGATATGAAGTCATTAAAAATATTCGCCTCGCCTTGGTTAAAACGGCAGCCACTACGCTCCTCTTGATACCCAACAACATTAAAACCCCCAAAGACAATCCAAGTTGCATTGGTAGACACCAAGAGGGCTTCGATAGTGTTGGAATTTTAATAACTAGTAAACCATTTTTACTACGAGTACGCAACGGATTGGATCTAGTTTGATATTAAGAATTAACACACAAATAAAGTAAGAAACACTAACCTTTGTGTAATGATAAAAATCAATAAATGAGAATCTTGATCTTGAATCTTAGTGATTAAATTATCACCTCTACGGTTGCTCACACAACATGTCAAACAAATACGTTACGATGCTAGTCGTTACTTCACGTCTCTCAAACACCAAGTGTTACTTATGTTTCTTGAACTGAATATCACAAACAACCCGTGTTTAATGCTTGTTCTAGATCCAATCCAAATACCAAGTGGTATACGTTTAGATCGAACAAAGAAGCAAAAAGAAGAAAACCCAAAAGCATAGCACCACAGGGATTCGAACCTGGGTTTATGAGAAGAATAACAACCAACACTACCACTGGACTACAGATTGTTGTATTATTCATTGACACAATAATCCGATATCTCGAAATTATGCATGTATATATTAATTAGGATAGAGATCCTCTCATGTTCAATTGAACATGAGAGGATCTCTATCCTATTAATTAATGCATACATACGTATGCTAAACATATACATGCATTTAATATGTTTCTTGTTTTGTTACTGCCGAACATGGGATGAAACGGAAACATATTGTAATTAAGTATTTTGTGTCGTGGGTTTTTTTGAGAAGGGTTGTGAGGAGAGGAACCAATCAGAGGAATGAGGGGTTAGGGATGTTTTTATAGTCCTTAAACCTTAGTCGTAGATAACCTAGAATTCCTCAAATTCTTTCCTTATCACAACACTTATTCCTTTATCTCCTAAATTGATCCCAAAACCCCCTTCTAGAAGCTATATGGGTCGGCCACAATTAGAATCCCATAAGGTTCGGGTTTTGTCAATTTTATTCTCATTCGGTTCATATTTAAATAGTCGTTAAGTTAGTTATAAAATATAACAGTAACTAACGGTTATTTAAATTATTACGTGAAGCATATTAAACTTTTAATAATAAGTAGATATATATTAAATGTTTAATAAACGTACTATTTGTGTCTTAACGTGTGTGTCCCCAATAGGCTCACGTACTTCTAGTCGCATAACATGCGAATCCAACTATCATATTCCAACAGATAGAAGACAAGAGTGCTCTTTGAGATGCCCAGCTTGGCGGGCGTAAACATTCAGAATGCCTACGTCCCAGTCCACGAACCAATAACACCAACGAAATTTCTGTCAATAACCTCGTTTTCCATAACAAATGAGTTTGTATCCCACATTGTGAGAATACCCTTGATGTAAGTAAAAGTGTATGAATGGTGTAGATGAGATTTTATATTTCATATAAGCAGTTTTTTAATATCTTTTTCAGGGGCGGAGCCAGGATTGTAAGTTAAGGGGGCCATATTACTTTTTGATAATAGCAATAACGACTAACGGACATCGATATATCTTATAAAGAAACCAAAATTAAACAGTTTTACTATCAAGTTTCACACACCTTTTTGTCCATGAGCATGCACCCTAAATATATACGGATAACTTTTTCCTCCTTTGTACGAAGGGGTGATACAAGAATTTATGTTAAGATGAGCAATATGTAATTTCTATAACAATTAGGTCTTTAAGTTATTGAAAATGACTTTAAAACATTAATAAAATACTACTGTAATTAACATGTTGTCAAATTAATAAATTTTACATAAACACTCTAATACACAGCTTTGTTACTTTTTGTATAGATTACCTCAACAACTATATAAACAATGAAAACTAAATAAAACCTACACAATTTAGAGGCAAAAATTAAATAATAATTTTCCTTCCCAATGACAAAAAGTACTATGTACTATTTCACATACAAATACATATATTATTGGGGGGAATTGCATATATATCATTTCAAAGACTAAAAATTACATATATATCCAACACAAACTTAAAATTGAGTATATATCTTTTCTAAACACAAAAATTGTCATATATATCCAAATAATTATTTTATATATATTTAAAAACCAAAAGACATATGATAATTGTAGTTTAAATATAGAATTACCATTATATCCTCTACTTATTATAAACTTATATACAAATCGTATTCACTCCACACACAGATTAGTTCTTGTTTTCCTTGATCGAATATATATCTATGTTTCTCATGTTGAATTTGAAATTGCTTATAACCAACTGGAAAAAAAGGCCACACAAATTAAGTGTGAACTTTTCAACTCCACACACTATAAAGTGTGAACACGTGTTTTAATAAGTGTGAAAAGTTAACTATTTTGTTGTAGTGAACCAACTTTACTAGAACATGATCTTTATAAAAAATTACTTTAATGAATTAAAAGATAAACTATACACTGTATGTTTGAATGAATTAATCATTCAAACTTCTGATCTTTAATATGGACTTTAGTTAATGGAATCAATTTTTGATGCTAGAAAGAAATTAAAACATTTATCTTCATGTGAAGTGTTGATATGATTCCCAGTAGGCTAGAAAACAATGATATGATCTTTATTAAAAAGTTATGGGACACAATATCTGTGCGTCATTTGGTGTTCAGTGAACTTGTTTCTTCTTTTTATAAAAAATGTTACTCCATCCGTCTCATTTTTATTGTCCACGTTTCTTTTTTGGGACGTCTTAATTTAATTGTCCACTACTAAAAATAGACAGGGAAGTTTGATAAAGTTTACTATATTACCCTTGTTTGAAATTATTATTACAAACTTTAAAGAAGACTTTAATTAATTAGCTAAGGGTAAAACTATCATTCTATCAAAAAGTAAGAGAGAGAAAGCAGTAATAAATGCACTTTTATTAAATTGTGTGTTTTTTGTCGGGAGACAATAATTTTGGGACGGAAAGAGTAGATGATATATTTGTAGTTATAAGAAATGATAAGTAAAAGGGTATAATGGTCATTTTGTATTAAAATTATAATTATTATGCATCTTTGGGTTGTAAATGTATAGAAAATAACTACTGTATTTGGATAGATGACATTTTTTTTGTTTAAGAAGGATATATATGCAATTTTAAGTTTATGTCGGATATATATGCAATTTCTAGTCTTTGGAAGGATATATATGCAATTACCCCTATATTATTTTACTATCTTTTTCTCTAACTTTTCTTGTTCTCCCAACCTTTCTTCCTTGTCTGAACGTGCATCTATCTTCTTCACTTTATTTTAACAACTCTTTAGGTGACTGCATAACTATTACCATTCTAAGATCATGATAACCATGGGTGTGTTTATATATGAGCTATTGGCAGGGGCTAGATTGAAGATTTAATAAAAACGTTCGCCGAAAACCGAATTACAAGCTGGGCTAGTTGGGCCGGTTGGGGGTGGCCGAGCACCCGCCAGCCACCCCATTGGCTCCGGCTCTGATCTTTTTATAATCATTATTCATTAGTTTACAAAAGTTTAAAAGGATATAATTAAGCCTAAATTTATTCATGCAAATAGTTCCTCTTTGTTTATCACACTCATAACTCATTTTCTATGTGTTAATCACACTGATCTAACTCTAAGAGTAATAGTTAAACATAACTATCAAGTAAGCTATTGAGCTCTCTAATTTGGTGAGATGACAGTTCACTTTGATTTTGTAAGTTACTCCAAAGAAAAACAAACACAAGAGTTGTTGGTTTGACCGGCTTGGTCCACTTTTATTTATCTATAAAACGGTTGTAAAGATACAAGCTAACGGTAACCGGACAAGTTTGGATAGATCACATCCTTTTTGACCTCAATCAATGATTGAATGACTTCATGAGAATAGAGTTAGAAAGTGTTTTGGACAACTAGTTATTATTTTGTTTGATGTAAGTTTGGGCAGCGAACATTGTTAGTTGTCCACTTATATTGGCTTTTTCTTTGGATACCGATGGACATATTTTTTATCCTGCGTCATAAATAATAGTTTTATTAATGTTATGTCTTGTTATATTTATAGTGAACAAGGTGAGTGATAATATCATTTGACTCTATTAAACATGTACAAGTCTAGCTTCGCTCGGTAGTAGGTGGTGTTGCTGTTTTGCACTCACTCACTTTGAAAATTTTTATTAACCAAATGGCCAAATCTCACTTATTGATCATAACTGGAGAGGAAAACAGTTTTCGATTGGAGTCAAATTACAGCATTATCTAGAAGAAAATTATAATGATGTTCATCATTTTTGTACTTTTAAGTTTTAACTATAAATGCAAAAGCGATTGCTTTAGTTAGAAAATACAAGCACATTATTACATCTTCAAATACTTGTCACGTCCCTCTCATGCATCTTCATCAACTTTCATCTTCTTCAAATTTATTCAAACAACTAACAGATCAAATTAAAGAAAAAATTACATGTTTCGTCCATATGGTTTATACCAAACATCAAGTTTCGTCCCTATTTTATTTTAATTACACTAGGCGTCCCAAATTTTGAAACTAGTAACGCTGGCCGTCCCTATTTTGGATGATCGTTAACTTTTCTCGTCAAGTATAATTATTAAAAGGGTATTTTGGTCTTTTTGCTTCTGTCACCACCATAGGGACAAAACGTGTAATTTTTTCTTATTATTATTTTTTATTTTATTATTATTATTAGTATTATAATTATGAGCAATAATTAATTTCATAAATAAAAAAAAAAATTAATTTTAATTTTTTTTATTTCGGTTTCAGTTTACGAGCAATTTTTAAAAAATTTTAAAAAACACCGCGACTTGTTGTTTTTCTTCTCGTAAACCGAAACCGAAATAAAAAAAAATTATTTTTTTTTATTATTGCTCGTAAACTGAAACCGAAATAAAAAAAATTTAAATTTTTAATTTTTTTTATTATTGCTCGTAAACTGAAACCGAAATAAAAAAATTAATTTTTTTATTATTGCTCGTAAACTGAAACCGAAATAAAAAAATTAATTTTTTTTATTATTGCTAGTAAACTGAACCAAAATAAAAAAAAAATTAAGATTTTTTTTATTATTGCTCGTAAACTGAAACAGAAATAAAAAAAATTTATTTTTTTTAAATTCTTTTTATAAAAAGAAAATTAATTTTTTTAAGTTGATTCGTATAAATATTTTTTTTAATTATTGCTCGTAATAATAATAATAAGAAAAAAAAATTGATCTTTTTTTTAAGTTGATTCGTATAAAAAAAATTAATAATAAGAAAAAATTACACGTTTCGTCCCTATGGTGGTGACAGGAGCAAAAAGACCAAAATACCCTTTTAATAATTAGACTTAACGAGAAAAGTTAACGACCATCCAAAATAGGGACGGCCAGCGTTACCAGTTTCAAAATTAGGGACGCCTAGTGTAATTAAAATAAAATAGGGACGAAACTTGATGTTTGGTATAAACCATAGGGACGAAACATGTAATTTTTTCCAAATTAAAATATAGACAAAACCAGTGAACATTGTAACAACATTAATAATATAAACCATAATAATCAAACCCACACACAAAAGCAGTGGCGGAGCTAGGATCTTGGTATATAAGAGGCAAAAAAAATTTCTCCGAAAACAGCTTCAAAAATCGCAGTTTTTTAGTAGCGTTTTAGCAGTTTTTAACAGTTTTTAGCATCTTTTAGCAATTTTTTAGCATCTTTTAGCAGCTTTTCAATAGCTTTTTGATATTTAAGCAGTCGTATCGGGAGCAATTTGAGATTTGGGATGGGGGCAACCTAAAAATAAAAAAAAATTCGCCGGTTTATCGAGGACGCCAACCCCCTACCTTGTACATCCCTCCGCCCCTGCACAAAAGTGAATATAATAAATAGTGATATATAACATCCCACGCCGACCATTGTTTGTGAGTTCAACTTTAAATTGAAACATGTGTAACTGAGTATTAGGCAGTTCAAATGGTATCTATTGGGATTAATCAATTTCCTAGTGTTTGCATGAAGTTGTGAGGGATTGATATGTTTCTTCTAAACTTCTAATGTTGGTCTGTCTCTACATTGTTTCCATTTCTTCTGCTCTATATTTGTTGATCTCTTTGTTTGTTGCATATAATTAAGTTTCTAAGAAGTTTTCTATGCAAGAAATTCCCAAGAAAGTTGGTATACCGGCAAGAAATTCCCAAGAAGTATGCAAGAAATTTCTGTGTAATGTATCTTCATGGAATGATCATGTGTAAATTCCATAACTATATATTCGCCATCTTTGTCTCTGGATATTCTCAAACATCCAATTCCCTCTACACCTCCTCGGCTTCTCTCTCATATCAAACATCAACCCGAACACCTTCTCCAATTCAATTATCACATGTCGGGGATCAACGGTCTATAACAGTCAAAGCTTCATCTAGTTATGGCGAATCATTGAGCAACAACACTATTTAACCCTTAACAACAGGAACAAACATACTATGGTTTATACCAACATAGGTCTTGGCGGTAATGTTTATCTTTGTTATAGTTTTCATTTCTTGTTTGTCGTAATAGTATAGAGACTATAGAGAACCCCGGCCTTTTCATTAATCTGGAAAACCAAAACATGAAATCTCTTATTATGTGGTGGAACGAGCTTTATGGTCTTATGCAAAATTATGAACAGGATAATAAGGGCCGGTTAATTGGCGAAAAATATCTCACTTTTCTAGGAAAATTTTCATGTGAAAAGGAAAATATATAAAATCCGTTTAGTCGCAATTTTTTTCAATATTTTTTAAAAAATGTGGGATTCTCATTCTCACTTTTTTTTAACATTTTTCAAAAAAAGTGAAAAACCCATTTTATCATTCTCATTTCTTCTCAATAAAAAGAAAAAATGTAACTCCAACTAAACGGATTTTCAAAAATCTCAACACTTTTCCAAAAAAGAAGAACAATTCTATTCTCTAGGAAATTAGAACCTGAAAAATAGGAATAATTTTCACCAACTAAACGGCCTCTAAGTGTTTTTAATTCCATCAGTAATTTCATTTTTCTAAATATGCTGTATTAAAAAGTTTTTTTAGAGAAAATTGTAGATGAGAAAAAAAAGTGTATCCAAGTTTGTTTATATAAGAAACAAATAAAATTGAAGAAGGTAAGAGAAATTGGGTGTTCGATTTATTTTGGGCTAAAGCAAAATTGAGAAGAAAGAAAAGTAAGAAAGGGGGTGTAGATGAATGATTTAATTGGGTTTTCAAAGTATAGCTTATTTTAAAAGTAAATTTTTATGAAGTCAATAGTAATTTGTGAACAAAGGGGATGTTAGATGAATGTTTAATCATGTCGGATACCTCGTTTACAATCGAGGACACATATATATACTCAAACCTTAAGAATAAAAAACCTTTTCACGTTGTATTGATATTCATGCTACGTTTGAAAGAAACTAGATTGTGTTCCTGTTGAGAAGGATTAAATGATGGAGTTGTTCAAATTAAGGAAGATCTAGCATGCTCAAGTATCGACCGGGATTCGGGATTAGTTAAGGACCAGGTATGATGCCTTGTAAACAACATGCTTTCACGTGGGTTAGCTGATATTTTTTATCAACCTAGTCCACGGCTATAGCAGCAAGACTATCTTATTAACTTGGTTTCTGTTTATAATAACATAGTTGGATACTCGCCATCACTTGCGGCGGCGAGGGACGATTAAAAATTGCTAACCCAACTCGCTCCGCAATTCCCTACCCGCTTAGAGAATTCGTTTGTTTGGGTTTTCCTAGCTTTCCCGCAACATCATATTAACATCATTCTCGCTTGTATAAAGACTCACACACTTTCTTACCCATCAAACATTGTCTCCAAAAGTATATATCTTTTACGAATCAAGTTTGTATTCAAATTAAAGTTAAAGTTGTTAACAAATTCAAAATAAACCCACTAAAAATGTGAAAAACTAAAAATTAATAAAATATATCAAAAAGGATGTTGAATTAAAGATCGCGAGTATTTTAAAAAAATACGGTGATGAACTTGATCATAAAAAAAATAAATAGATAAAAAAATAAAAGAAAAAATTTTTATTTTTTGTCAAATTGATATAAAAGTGATTTTTTAATTAGAAAAGTGACACCATGTCACTTTATGATGTGATCTTCTAAAATAAGATGGATGGTCAAGATTGCACCTCCTTATCTTAATTTTTGATGGGACCCACATTGTAAATGCTTTATATAATAGTATAGATATAGATAAAAAAAAATAGATAAAAAGATATGTCAAATTGAAAATAAAAGTGATTTTTTAATTAAAAAGTGACACATGTCACTCTATGATGTGATCTTCTAAAATAAGATGGGCGCATGGTATGATTTGCTACCTCCTTATCTTAATTTTTGATGGGACCCACATTGTAAATGCTTTATATAATAGTATAGATATTGAGATTTTTATATATAGATGTTGTATTATGTTCAATTATGTTTACAGATCGGGACTGGAGCCTGCAATTCTATTTTTTTCCCCACATTTAGTCCATGGGTTGCGTTGATGCATGCAAATTTATGTCATTTAACTTCAATGTATTTGTAGATGTTGTATTCTCATTGTTTTGAGTGCGTGACATATATTTATGTGATGATTAAAAGCTGCTACTGTACAATATTGGAAATTAAATTGCAGTTGTTTATAGTGCAGCTAAAATGGTTCAGGGCCATTGTTTCTTTCTATACTGAGTAACATTGATCAAGTGTTAATATTATTCAAGAATTTATTAAATGTTTCAAATGAAAGGTCTTCAAAGGGACTTGAGTATAGATACAACTATACAAGCAACCAAAACCATATTAAATCTGAAACTTTCATTATAGAAGTCTTATAACCAATTTTAACATGAGATGCAAAATATACAATACTAAAACACGGAGTACGGACGACACAAATCCTTGAATCAAAGTACAATACTACATTTGAAATAACAATAGAGAAATGGAACATACGTAATTAATCATGCTACCTGTGTCACTGTTGTATATTAGGAATAAACTAAGGTTAGGGGGTTAAATGTACATTGTAATTTATATTAGAAATAGACTATAACTAGGATTAGATAAGCTTGCCTTTTAAAGGCAATGATGTTTCCTATTCTATTTAGGATAGATTTCTACCCCTTCATCTCTATAGAGATGAGGGGGGATGTTAGTTTGTACATTCTTCTCTGCTCATTCGTTCTTTCGTTAATTCATATTTATGAATAAAGTTACGTTTGAGGTCAGTGTGTGTTTTCTTTTGAGTCATATTTTCGAGCTAGCTTTCAAGTTTGTTGGAATTATTTATTCAACATAAGTGGTATCAAGAGCCAATGTTTACGGTAAGGTTTCTTGAGCTAGTATCGACTTAAAGGTGTCCGCGGTTTTCTTGGTATTCTAAGTCTTGTGGTTTCTTGAGGGAAACAAGTAAGGTTTAGCTTGTGTTCAGGATTCAAAAAAAGTGATTACTTGGAGTACAAGGTTATATCAAGGTCTGTAAGACTTGAGGTGGAAAGATCGGAAGCTTTAGGGTTATTCGTAAGGTTAGTAGATCTAAGTCTTACAAGGAGAATGCATGGAGTTAACACACGGCTTGTGAGTACTTGTCTCGGTAAAGTTGGTTAAAATAAGCGATATTGACAAAGTTATTGTTTAGCAAGGGTTAAAAGAATGGGCTTGTATGGAAAACTAGGTTAAACATCGAAAAGCTCGATGGGAATATTGTACAAAAGCATGGAGGTTCAAAACAAGTTGGATTAAAGCAACTTGGTTCTAAACAAGTTTTGGGTTGTCAAACACTTGGTCTTAAACTAAGTTAGAAACAAGTTGGGTTCAAACAACTTGGTCCTGGTGTTGAAACAGGAGTCCATGGAGTACAGGATGCAAAACGTGTTTGGTTTGAGGTGGAACTGCAGGGAGCTCAAGGGGATCGTGAAGCTGAGGTTTTTCAGGTTAGTAACGATGATACTGCAGTGGCTCAAAGACGGTTGGAGGACAAGCAACCTGAAGAGAAGACAAACACGGACTGCTTGGTAAAGGAGCAGGAAAAGGTACACCTTGGTATAAAGGTGGGGGCAAACATTACGGTAACCGGAGTACCTGGTCAAGAGGGTGCAGAGGGTAATGTTGCTGAAAAGAAGAAAGGAGTCTATGAAAGCTAATCTAAGGAAATTACTAAAGTACAAGGCCTGGTTAACAAGGCGGTCCCCGGTTCGAGGTTCCAGCATTGGATGAAGATGCTGAGTATCGATTATGTTTAAGTGTTAGTCCTAAGGTGGAAATTGTTGTATATTAGGAATAAACTTAAACTAAGGTTAGGGGGTTAAGTGTACATTGTAATTTATATTAGGAATAGACTATAACTAGGATTAGATAAGCTTGTCTTTTAAAGGCAATGATGTTTCCTATTCTATTTAGGATAGGTTTCTACCCCCTCATCTCTATAAATAAAGATGAGGAGGGATGCTAGTTTGTACATTCTTCTTTGCTTATTCGTTAATTAATACAATGTAACGTTTGGGGTCACGTGTGTGTTTTTTTTGAGTCTATATTCCGCGCTAGCTTTCAAGGTTTGTTGGACTTATTTATTCAACAGTCACTAATCATTCTGATTGACATCATTCCCATGGAACTCGAATTGGCTATGCAAGCTTGGATGTCTCTATTACTTGAACTTGAAGCCAAGTTACCTTTGTAGTCATCTTACTTGATACGAAAAGATTTTTGATTCGATGTGTTTAATCTCTCAATCACTTTATCTCCCACAAGTATGCAATTCCGATAACAAGGGTAGTGGAAACTTGATGGTATCACCCATGTAGTTAAATTTTATCATCTTGGCCGCCATAGGTTTTTGGATTTTCAAACCTAGCATTAGCCACAAAAACCCAAGACATAGGAATTTGAACATCAGCCATGTCACTAGTGTGGATACCATTTTTAAACACACGAAAATTCGCCTTCTTCCTATTGCTTGGATCAGAAACTAAACTTGCATACGATGTAGCTAGGGGCTGTTTTAGCAGCCGATTCTACCTCCACACGGAGCTCAGTCGACTCCACAC
This sequence comes from Tanacetum coccineum, assembly GCA_026074375.1. Taxonomy (NCBI): domain Eukaryota; kingdom Viridiplantae; phylum Streptophyta; class Magnoliopsida; order Asterales; family Asteraceae; genus Tanacetum; species Tanacetum coccineum. The sequence continues at coordinate 31,964 of BQNB010011893.1, forward strand.
CAGAAATAGTTCGAGGAGCAGTCGTACAAACTAATTGAACAACATGCGACGTACCAAACAAATTCGTTGAAGCCACATTAGTAAACACTGATCATTTGTATGTACATGTTTTGTAACAACAGGTAACTATTCTTGCGATTTCACACTAGAATCAATGGCACTCATCTCGGGTTTTAAACGTTCCCCATCATCTCCCAATAACATGAGTTTAACTTCAAGCATTTGACGTTCAATATTACGAATCTTTGCGGTTAAAGAACTCGTGTCCTCCTCATTCTCATTAACAGTATTACTTTTCTTCCACTTATGATTGTTGTCCCTCCCTCCCAAATCCAATAAACCACTCTTCACGCTTGTACCATGCAATCTCAGCCAGAACCACACGAATCAATCTACCATATACCCCATGACACACGTAACCGTAGTGTCACCCACAAACAGAACATGCCAGTAAATAAAACCCTAACTGAATGAAGGTTTTGGAATTGAAAACGAATGTAATCAACTTATAAGCCCTAACCAGGTCGTTAAGGTTTTAAGTCGTCACAGCGAAAAGCCAAAAACACCAGGTTCCATTATATGTTATCAAAAAATGATTAGAACCATGATCAAGATTCGTCCCTATTTTTTTCTTTATCAACATAATCAAAACTTTATATACCTTATATTTCAAAGTTACATACAAAGTTATATAAGTTGTTATAACCTACTTTGTTATTAGCACGTGAGGAAGCACTCATCAACCAGACAACTACTATCTTTTATATCAATCGGTTTTCAAGGTTTGGAGTTTGAATCATATATTACATCTTTTAGAACAAGTTAAAAAGCAAAAATAAAAACAAGTGATTTAGTGTAAAAACGAGATAACACAAATTGAATCTGTTGACTCAAAAGAATACCAGAAACAATTCTCCAACTATTGTTGATTTAAAAGAATAACGATAATCAGGCAAATTCTTAACAAAAACCGCCAAGAATAGGCTTTTTGTAAGAAAATTGGATTCGATTAAAGCAAACCCTTATTATCAACTTCAAAATATTAAACTATATTTTACATCATACCCTTGCACATCCTTTATAGGAGAAGGAGTGCTTACATGTTAGCCTTCCAGGGCGATGTGGGATATAAGATAAATATAAACATCGAAAACTACGAAACTACAAACCACAACATATGGTGAAGGCAGAACTGCATCATTCTTCCCCGCTTGAAAAAACTCGTCCTCGAGTTTTCCTCACTCGTCCCTTGTACTCGTAGCATCCAAATTTGTATCTCATGCATCAAATTCTCTTTCTTTATAATGACTCGACCTCGAACCTTGATCGTCTTAAAACCGAACTTATCGACCATGGGTGCAGCTTTCAAATACCATTCATATAACTCTTCACGCGTCTTGAATGATCTCTTTCATTCATCACCAGGTCTACGACGAATCTGATAATACCCACTCTTCAAATCCAACTTCGTGAAGATAGTAGCACCACTAATCTGGTCAAGCAAATCATCAAGGCGAGGAATAGGAATCATATACCTCACAGTAATCTTGTTGATAGCCCGACTATCAACACACATACGTCATGTTTCATCCTTCTTTGGAGTCAATAAGGCAGGAACAACACATGGGCTCATGCTTTCACAAACGTAACCCTTAGAAACTAATTCCTCAACCTGCCTACGCAACTTCTCATGCTCTCCTGGGCTCATTCTATAGAGTGGCCTGTTAGGAAATTAAGAACCAGGCTCCAAATCAATATGGTGCTAGATGTCACACAAAGTCGGCAATCCATCATGCAACTCATCAGGGAAAACATCAGAAAATTCCTCAAGTAAAGGAATCATAGCCTCGGAAATTTCTCTATCTGGAGCCCTCTTTCCCAATTAGCACAAAAGCATCATCTCCCATCTCCAACTCGTCTTCAAATTGATCATCATCGAATACTCGGGGTCCTTCATAATCGTCATCCGCCACACCATAATCTCCCTATTCATCAGAAGATGAACCGTCACCCTCAAAGAATGGATTTTCTGACTCTTCGCCTTCACTTCTCCTTGGAGGCATCTTAATCAACAACCTCGGCTCTTGATACCAACTGATGTAGACTAAAAACAACATAACACAAATCGATCCTTTTGATTCACACGAATACCAAGAATGATTCTTCCAACAATCGTTGATTAATGCGAATACCGATTATTAGAAGATTCTTAGCAAAACCCGCCAAGAATATATTGATTAAAGCAGAGCTTTATTATCAATATTAAAACATTTTTTAACTATATTCTACATCATATCCTTGCACATCCTTTTATAGGAGGAGAAGTGCTTACATGTTAGTCTTCTAAGGCGATGTGAGATATAAGATAAATATAAGCAATAAAATGTTACCAACTTATTTTTAGCAACAGAAATGTCACCAACTTATATGAGTAACAACGGCTTTTTCCGTTGCTAAATTTACAACGGATAAAAAAAATCCGATGCTAAATGAGATTAGCATGGGCTTATTTGCAACGCCCTAAATATTAACAAAAGTGGAATTATTGCTTGTTTAACAACGGATTTTAGGTGTTGCTACTCACCGGATTTCTAGTGGTGTATTGAGCTCTCTAATGTTTTGAGATGACAGTTCACTTTGATTTTGTAAGTTTTTTTTTTTGATACAGGGATTACTCGATAAAATATATTAATCACAAAAAAAGTTAAGTACAATAAAATGTGGCTAAAATACCACATTAACCTCAAGCAATCGCTTGAACAACACTAAGTTCTTTGTCACATGTTCAAAAAAAACAAACACAAAGGGCATGTTTGGTACATAAGATTATCAAGATATTATGCTTTTTTTTAAAATAAGCTACTTAAAAATATAAGCTTCGTTTGATAGACAAAATTATACTCCCTCCTTCCCATTTTTATTGTCCACGTTTCTTTTTTGGGATGTCCCAATTTAATTGTCCACTACTAAAAATAAATAGGGAAGTTTGATCAAATTTACTATATTACCCTTGTTGGAAATTAATATTACAAACATTAAGGAAGATTTAAATTAATTAGCTAAGGGTAAAACTGTCATTATGTCAAAAAGTAAGAAAGAGAAAGCAGTAATAAATGCATTTTTCTTAAACTGTGTGTTTTTTGTCGGGAGACAATAATTTTGGGACGGGAGGGAGTCAGAGATTATAAAAAAAATAATCTTTCATAATCTCTTAAAATCAAATGCTACTTCATGCAACTTATAAAAATAATCTTTTTTCATAATCTCCATCTACAGCTTCATCTCCAGTTCTAGCAACAATTACTTTTGTCAAACATACCCCTATAAGTTGCTGGTTTGGCCGGCTTGGTCCACTTTTATTTATCTATAAAACGGTTGTAAAGATACAAGCTAACTGTAACGGTACAACTTTGGACTGATTCACACCCTTTTTTACCTCAATCAATGATAGAATGATCGACTTCATGAGAAGCGACTTAGAAAGTCGTGGTCAACTAGTTATTATTTTGTTTGATATAAGTTTGGGCAGCGAACATTGTTAGTTGTCCACTTGTATTGGCTTTTTCTTTGGATAGCGATGGACATATTTTTTATTTTTTGTCATAATTGTGTGTCCACATTTTTTATTCGACTAATGTTATTTTTGTTATATTTATAGTGAACAAGGTATGCTTGTTATAATATCATTTCTCTATTAAACATGTACAAGACTAGCTTCACTCGGTTTAGGTGGTCCTTTTCTCACCTATTTGAAATTTATTAACCAAATGGCCAAATCTCACTTATTGATAACCGGAGAGGAAAACCGTTTTTCGATTGGAGTCAAATTACAGCATTATCTAGAAGAACATTATAATGATTAGGTTCATCATTTTTGTACTTTTAAGTTTTAACTATAAATGCAAAAGCGATTGCTATAGTTAGAAAATACAAGCACATTTTTTTTTAACAATGATTTATAAAGACAACCACTCTAGCAAGCAGCTAGAAGGAGAATTACAAAGGCTTCGTGAGCCAAGAGGGATAACAAGGAGCGTAGGTAGGAAGGAGAGGAGAGCGCGGAGTGTGAGGAATAGTTGTCGGGATGCATTGAGGGAGGGGGTGAGGGGAGGGACGCGAGAGGTGAGTGATATAAGCCCTATATATCTAGGTTGATTAGTCACAACACACAACACTGTAAGATAGAAGGGGTGTGTATACAGATGGACACTGGGGCGTGGGGAGTGCTTTGTCCATAGGGGGTGGTGGGTGGGGGGGCGGGGGAGTTGGTAGGCTGTTGGTGTGTTGTGTTTGAAGGAGAGAGTTAGGAGTTGGGGTTAGGAAGAGTATGTGGGAATTGTGGAGTTTGCAGAGTGAGGTTTAGTATAGAGTTGTCTCTATAGTTAGGTTGTGCAGTGAGTGTTTGGGATACTCTCTCTAGGGATATGAGCGAGAGTTTATCTTTGGGTCGCAGAGGATTTATGGTATAAGTGGGGGAATATTTTGAGCTGATCGAGCATATTATATGTGAGAGTCGAGCTGAGAGAGAGTGCGTGTTTGAGAGTACACACAGAAGATCTAGTTTGTTGTTTGGAGGTTATGTTGGTGAAGTATTAACAGAGAGAGATGACCACACACACACATGTCGTGTAATTTTATGATGATTATGATGTTGGAGATTAGTGATAACGTTAGTGTGTCGTGCAATCTATCATAGTGATATGGAGTTAGTGGTTTGTTGTATAGTAGATGATCTGTGGATAGAGATGATTTATTAAAAATCGTAAGATTGTATCTATAATGAGAGAGTATTAGGTTATGTAAATTGTGAGTGTGGAGTAGAGGTATGTTATAGGCGAGATTTTAGAAATCGATGGGTGGTTTGTGTTATATTGTGGGTGGGGAAGGTGTGTTTGTGTGTATGTTCGATTAGTAGTGTGTTTGGCGGAGAGTGTAGAGTAGTGTGGGGAGGTTGTTTATGAGTTAGTTGTTGGTTATTGTGGTTGGTTGGATTATGTTGGGATATGTAGTTTCATTTGTGTTGGTTGTGGGTGTGTGTGGTGTGTTTTGGTTGAGAGAGGTTTTGTTGTTTTGTGAGTGAGGTGTTGGTGAGTGTTGGTGTATATTGAGTGGAGTAGTGTGTGGAGTGAGAGGGGGGTGGAGAGAGTGTGATGGGAGTGATATTTGGTGATGGGGGTGAGAGAATGGGGGGGGTTTTTATGTGTGGTGTGTGGTTGTTTTTTTTTGTTGATTTTGATGAGGGGAATTTTTAATGGATAGTTGATGGAGTTGTATGTTAATTGAAGTTTTATTTTTTTGGATGAAGGGAATAGTTTTAAGTGTTGATTAGTTATAATTTTGTGAATTGAATATTTTTTTTAATTTATTTTCTTTTTATATATATAAGAAATTTTTTGTAAAAATTTATTAAATGTGTTAAATGTGTTTTTAATATTTTAGGGCCTTCACCTCCTCGGCTTTTCTCTGAAATTAACATCAACCCGAACACCTTCTCCAATTCTATTCCTCGATCACATGTCGGATATAAACGGTCTATAACAGTCAAATTAGCTTCATCTGGTTATGACGAATCATTGAGCAACAACACTATTTAACCCTTATCAACAGGGACAAACTATTGTTTATACCAACATAGGTCTTGGCGGTAATGTTTAAATTTGTTTTAGTTTTCATTTCTTGTTTGTCGTAATAGTATAGAGAACCCCTTTTCATTAGTCTAGAAATTTTTTAGGCAGTGGGTAATGGGTTATATAAATGCATGATTAATAGTATTACTTTTACCGAGTATTTTTTGAAAGTAATTTTTTATGAAGTAAATAGTTTGTGAACAAAGGGGGTTTAGATGTAAGTTTAATCATTTCGCGTAGAGGACTCATATATACTCAAAACTTAAGAAGAGAAAACCTTTTTCAAGTTGTATTGATATATGTTTGAAAGAAAATTGATTGTGTTCCTGTTGAGAAGGGTTAAATGGTGGAGTTATTCAAATAAAGGAGGATCTAGCATGCTCAAGTATCGATTGGATTAATTAAGGACCAGGTATGATGCCTAGTAAACAACATGATTTCACATGGGTTAGTCGATATTTTTTCATCAACCTTGACCACAACTATACCTACAATACTATCTTGATAACTTTAGTTTCAGTTTATAATAACATATGAGAATTTATTTAGAGATGTTAAATTATGTTCAATTATGTTTAGTGGTCGGGACTGGAGCCTGCAACTCATAATTTTATTTTCTCACGTTTAGTTCATGGGTTGCGTTGATGCATCATGCATGCAAATTTATGTCATTTTGTTGAGTTGTGAAGAGAGCAGATGGTTCTAGGCTCCAAGCAGAAGTTTCTAGGCTCCGAGCAGAAGGCTCTAGGCTCTGAGCAGAAGGCTCTGATGTTAATCTGACGAAGCGTAACAAATGTAGGACTTTATTTACACAGAAGCTCCTTGGGTTTCTACTCTTAAGTAGAGCAAAAGAAGATTGACAAAGGCTCCGATATATAGGATCCCAAAGCTAGACTCCATTGGAGGCTCCGATAGGTGAGAGGCTACCTCTGTGCTGGGCAGAAACTTTTAGAAGATGGGCTTATATGTAGTTAGTTCGGGCTTTGATGCAATCTTGGGGAGCAATTTAGGATTAGCGTTTCATATTTATAAATACCCCTCATTGTTATAGTAAACACGTGTATCTCTTGTGTGTGTGCACACCGCAATAATATATCTCTCTGGTTTGACCCCGTGGACTGCTACAACCTCCCTAGTCGTAGATACCACGTTATATCTTATGTCGATTACTGTTGGTACAAAAACTGTGTATGGGGGTGAATATGAGTTTAGATCATCTATTGGGCTGGGCCAATGGATGGGCTGTGATGTAGATCTTGTACTAATCCAAGTAATGAAGAGATAATCTGCACAAATGAGAATAAACCGTTAGCCTTACCGCAGGGCGGACCCCGCGATTAAGCTCCGGCGTGAGAGTAAGTACACATGTTTGTCAGAGAAATGTCAGAATATGTGTGTTTATTAATGATTAGATTGAATGTACCTTTTTGGCGTGTGAAATGACCCCTATTTATAGGCAAGCCCAATACTAGGGTTTCCTAGTATTTCGCTTGTAACTGTTGGTGGCCGGAGTGGGTCCCTTGTCGGGCAAGGGTCCAGGTATAATCGTGTTTGCGGACGCGAGTGTTCTTCCGCGGTCAGTGTTTGTCCGCGGAGATGCAACAGGTGCGGCTTTGAAAATACTCACGTGCGTCTTTGGAATATCCTGAGTATGACCCTTGTCAGGCTTAGCAGTCCGGCTATTTATTTTATTGGGCCTGGGCCCATGTGCGTATATTATGAACTAAGCCCAGTAAGCTTGGTGCTCATATTATACGTCATCAAGTCCCCCCAGTCTAGTTTGCTTACTGTACGCGGTACAATTACAGCGTGCGGTGAGCGTTGCTAGACTTAAGGTTACGTGATCAAATTTTCGTTTACTCTTGCCCTGTTCCGCGTTCTTTGCACCATTTTGGCAGTTTGTCGTTGGTAACGTGGACTCTTCTTGTCCCTTTATCTTCTGCATGATTTGACCGCCTCGGTCCCATATCCAGCTGTTATCATCATCTTTTTACTCTATCTTTGCACCGTTGATTGGGAAGTGTCCTGGCACGTGTCATCATCCTACCGTCTCTTGACTTAAATATACCATGGGTATAAATAGTCGATTCGTGCCTTACTGTTTCTTTTTTCATCTCTTTCATTCTTCCACCATTGTTTGATAAATTCCAAGGTTTTCTTAGTTGCACAACCTCCCTTATTCTACCGGTTTGTTTTGATTCAGGTTAATCTCTTTGCTTCTCTTTTATTATGGGCAGTATTACATCTCTCAAATGTGTTCTTACATAAGAACACCTTGATGCCATTTGTGCCAAATATTTTGTTCCCGAGGAAGTTCATCCTCAACTACCAATCTCTGACGCCACTATGCATGAAAGACCAACTGGTAAAATTGGAATGTACACCCGATTCTTCAATTATGCCAACTACCGTATTCTATTTTCTACCTTCTTCGTGTCTGTTCTCACCCATTTCCGCATTCCTTTTTCCCAATTATCCGTGTTTGGATCTGCCAAGGTTTCTCATTTTGAAATCTTGTGCCGTGATAAGTGTAGATTACACATATCTATTTATGCTTAAAAAAGACCCAAATAAACCCAAAACAGATCAAAAATGGCAAAAA
>BQNB010011893.1:42540-80355 GCA_026074375.1 Tanacetum coccineum
TTTTTTGCCTTTCAATACAAGGTTCAAATGGGAACGTCTGCATATATCGTCAAGCTCTTCTTTCTTGCCCTCTATCTCATCAATTTCAGCATCAGGATTTTCATCAAGCCACTCAGCTGCCATCTCAATCTGATGTTCTAAATCTTCTAAATCTTTTACACTAAGTCCCATACTTCTAAGCCTCAACCGGACATTATAATTCTTAATATTGGATTTTAACTTATAAATATAGTCATCTAACGCTTTTTGGGCCTTCACCTTGTTCACGTACGCTTCATCCTCTAACTTATACCTTTCAGCATCTTTAATCATCTTCTCAATATCCACTTTCGACAGGCTACAATTGTTAGTTATCTGGATTGATTTGTTCCTGCCGGTGGTAATTTCTCTAGCTGATACATTGAGGATCCCATTGGCATCTATCTCATAGCATACAATTGCCTTAACTACCCCCCGTGGAGCAGATGGAAGGTCGGACAGCGAAAACTCTCCCAATAAAAAATTTTCTTTCAACTTGGATCTCTGATGCAGGCCCAAGTATTGAAGAACGGGCTATTTTTTTTCTGGAAGCCCAAGATCGTGTGAAGAAAGACCCTTTTTTTAAAAGGTCATAACTTGGGCTCAGATGATCCGTTTCAGGCCTAAGACCAGCCGTTTCGAAGCTTGGAACGAGGAGCATTTTTAAGTTTGGTAAAGAGCTAAATTCTTTTACTTTGCCAACCAGAGAAAGAGAATAATCCAATACATTAAGACATGAGTCGTCAAGAAGAAGAGCTGGCTTCGAAACTTTCGCATCAGAAACAACATAATGTAGATTAACACCTGCTTTAACCGCCTGTATATAAGAACTAGAATCCCCATGTGTTTTTGATGAAACAGGAGCCGGCCTAACATTGGCATGAATATTGGGTAAATGATTACCCTTATGCAACGGTGTCCTATTGAATTTAGCGATATTTGCATGGAGCTTAAAATTTCCAATCCAAATAGTGCATAAGTTGTTTACCAATCGCTCCACATCATAAATCTTGATAAAACGAACAAAACCAAAACGCTTACCCACTTTGGATCTTCTGTTGGGGATGAAAGAATCAATGACATTCCCATATTGATTACAAAGTCTCCATAACTCCTTCGCATTTGTCTGATCAGGGAAGTTAGTGACAAAAATGGAGGTGGAGATGTTATAAACAAATTTGACACATATTTATTTATGTGTTTTTTTCTCTATCAGATTTATCCACCATGTTTTTTCAATTTTGACCAAATTGATTCAATTTTAACTTTTTTTTTGAACGGCAACTTTTATTAGAAAGCTAGCAATGAGCTAGAACAATTACAAACCAATCAAATAAGGATGTTGAAGCCAACAATCCCAAGTAAACTTTAGATTACATCTAGAATTACTCCAAATGAAAGAACGAGAAACAACATCATCGAACAAAGTCTCTTTGCGCGGTTTCTTAGAAGCAAAAAGAAGCTGGTTACGAATACAATCAATTTAGAATCATGATGGTAGGAATCTTGAGTGTTTGTTTTGCCGGCCGGACGCCCAGAATCAAAGAATGATGAGATATTTTTTATCAATAAGATATACATTTAAAACTCAATTTCATAGAGAGATGAAACTTATTGCTAGTAGATTATTACTTAAAAACAAGATAGTACTATAATATTTAGTAGAGCGAATATAATTCAATGTTTTAAAACATGTTTAGGCATTTACCTCAAAGGTGTTATGATCAACTGATATAGTATATATAAGAGATGATTGTTTATGAATTAAGGGAAGGAGACGAATTCATTCGATGTTAACTTCCGATACTATATGCACTGACATGTTTAAAAAGGTTTTCTCATGAAGGAAAGGTCGGTTGAAAGATGGCACATGCCACAGATTTTTCAAAAATGTTAAAAAAGTTTATGTTTACACAAAAAGCTGAACATCAATTTTGCAAACTTATTTAGTGAACTACCGGTGCTAAGGCATGCTAATGAAAATTAAAAGACCAGTTCTAAGGCATAAGGGAAATGGTGTTATATGTAACACTTGAAGATTTGAGACAAATAATAATTAGTCTGCAAGTTAAAATATGTTACTGTATTAGAAACCAATCACGATACCATTACTCTTCACGCAATTTCTATAGTTCCATTCGTCAAAATAATAGTTCACGTTTTCATTTTAGTATGCCCTAAAATAATTGTCCAGTTTTTCATTTGAACCAATCAAAAAAGAGTTTAATGGCTAGAATTGATATTTGATTAGTCGAAGTGTGTAATGGTCCTACTTCTATTAAACTTTGTGTTTTTGTCTTGTGAAAATAATTTTGAAAGGGTAACTTTAAGTATAAACGCAACTCAGTCGATATCCTTTGGTTAATTTATCTATACTGAAGATTTTTTTTCTTTCAAAAATCAGGTAGAATTAGAAGTATTTAGCATAGCATGATGTATCGTTAGATAGAACGCGGCAAATACTGTGTGTGCGTGTATTCATACATAACAACACATGGTGCATAACACATAATACCTTATTATCTTGATCAGAACACTGAACCTTGAATCATAACAAAACAACAGTACATGAAAAATGGTTTACCTTAGAAGTTCAAGATAAAGATTCTTAAATATCAAAATTTGCTTCTGCCAGCTATATCATGATAACATGGGTTAATGACTCAAGGCTGTGAAATGGTGCGTTTTTTGCCTTTCAATACAAGGTTCAAATGGGAACGTCTGCATATATCGTCAAGCTCTTCTTTCTTGCCCTCTATCTCATCAATTTCAGCATCAGGATTTTCATCAAGCCACTCAGCTGCCATCTCAATCTGATGTTCTAAATCTTCTAAATCTTTTACACTAAGTCCCATACTTCGAAGCCTAAACCGGACATTAAAATTCTTGAATATATTGGATTTAACTTAAAAATATAGTCATCTAACTGCTTTTTGGGCCTTCACCTTGTTCACGTACGCTTCATCCTCTAACTTATACCTTTCAGCATCTTTAATCATCTTCTCAATATCCACTTTCGACAGGCTACAATTGTTAGTTATCTGGATTGATTTGTTCCTGCCGGTGGTAATTTCTCTAGCTGATACATTGAGGATCCCATTGGCATCTATCTCATAGCATACAATTGCCTTAACTACCCCCCGTGGAGCAGATGGAAGGTCGGACAGCGAAAACTCTCCCAATAAAATTTTTTCTTTCAACTTGGATCTCTGATGCAGGCCCAAGTATTGAAGAACGGGCTATTTTATTTCTGGAAGCCCAAGATCGTGTGAAGAAAGACCCTTTTTTTAAAAGGTCATAACTTGGGGCTCAGATGAATCCCGTTTTCAGGCCCTAAGACCAACCGTTTCTAACTTTTGGAACGAGGAGCATTTTAAGTTTGGTAAAAGAGTTAAATCTGTTTTAGTTTGCCAACCAGAGAAAGAGAATAATCCAATACATTAAGACATGAGTCGTCAAGAAGAAGAGCTGGCTTCGAAACTTTCGCATCAGAAACAACAGAATGTAGATTAACACCTGCTTTAACCGCCTGTATATAAGAACTAGAATCCCCATGTGTTTTTGATGAAACAACAGGAGCCGGCCTAACATTGGCATGAATATTGGGTAAATGATTACCCTTATGCAACGGTGTCCTATTGAATTTAGCGATATTTGCATGGAGCTCAAAATTTCCAATCCAAATAGTGCATAAGTTGTTTACCAATCGCTCCACATCATAAATCTTGATAAACGAACAAAACAAAAACGCTTACTCACACTTGGAATCTTCTGTTAGGGATGAAAGAATCAATACATTCCCAAAGTGATTACAAAGTCTCCATAACTACCCGCATGTTGTCCTATCATCAGGGGAAGTTAGGACAAAAAATGGAGGTGAAGATGTTTATAAACACCATCCTCTTTAGGGCGCTGATCACCCATATTAAACAAAAAACAAAAACCCTAAACAATTAAACAATGAGGAATTTAGGGTTTGAAAAGATGAAAAAAATTTGATTTGTGGAAAACGAGAGAACAGTGGAGAAAACAAACAAAAATTAAAAAAGAATCATATCCCTGTGGTCCCAAGAGGCTAAGAGATCGGCATTAACCCCACGCTTCGTTTAGAGGATCGAATCAACACGTGATAGATCTCAATAAACAGGGTTATAACAATCATCCACACAGGGAGGTAGTAGAACAATCAATTTAGGAAACATGAATGTAGAATCTTGGTGTTTGTTTGGCCGGACGACCCAACTAAAGAAAGGAGGAGATATGCTTTATCAATAAGATATACATTAAAACTCAGATTCCATAGAGAATGAAGCTTATGCTAGTAGATTATTACTTAAAAACAAGATAGTACTATAATATTTAGTAGAGCGAATATAATTCAATGTTTTAAAACATGTTTAGGCATTTACCTCAAAGGTGTTATGATCAACTGATATAGTATATATAAGGTAGATGAATTGTTTATGAATTAATGGAAGGACGATATCATTCGTATGTAGACTGCCGATACCTATATGCACTGATCATGTTATAAAGTTTCTCATAAGGGAAAGTCGTTGAAAGTCACATGCCACAGGTTTTTCAAAAATTTTAAAAAAGTTAGGTTACAAAAAAAGCTTGAACATCCCCAATTTTGCAAACTTATTAGTGAACTACCAGGTGCTAAGGCATGCTAATGAAAATTAAAAAGAACGGCAGTTTCTAAGGCATAAGGGGAAATGGTGTTATATGTAACACTTGAAGATTTGAGACAAATAATAATTAGTCTGCAAGTTAAAATATGTTACTGTATTAGAAACCAATAAGATAGCCTTCACTCTTCATCGCATTTCTATATTCCATCCGTCTCAAAATAATAGTTCACGTTTTCATTTTAGTATGCCCTAAAATAATTGTCCAGTTTTTCATTTGAATTCCAACAAAAAAGAGTTTATATGGCTAGAATTTGATATTGATTAGTCGATAAGTATTGTGTAATGGTCCTGACTTTTATTAAACTATTGTGTTTTGTCTTGTGAAAATAATTTTGAAAGGGTAACTTTAAGTATAAACGCAACTCAGTCGATATCCTTTGGTTAATTTATCTATACTGAAGATTTTTTTTCTTTCAAAAATCAGGTAGAATTAGAAGTATTTAGCATAGCATGATGTATCGTTAGATAGAACGCGGCAAATACTGTGTGTGCGTGTATTCATACATAACAACACATGGTGCATAACACATAATACCTTATTCTCTATAATCAGAAACCCTGAACCTTGTAGATCATAACAGAAACAACGTACATTGAAAAAATTTTACCTTAGAATTCAAGAGAAAGAATCTTAAATATTCAAAATTTCTTCTCCAGCTATAATCATGATAACATGGGTAATGACACAGGCTGTGAAATGGTGCAATTTTTTGCCTTTCAATACAATGTACAAATGGAACGTCTGCGATATATCGTCAAGCCTCTTCTTTCTCCTTGCCCTCTTCTCATCAATTTCAGCATCAAGGATTTATCATCAAGACAACTCAGCTTGCCATCATCAATCTGATGTTCTAAATCTTCTAAATCTTTTACAACTAATGAATCCCATACTTCTATGCCTCAAGCCGGACATTATAATTCTTAATATTGGGAATTTAACTTATAAATATATATATCCATCTAACGCTTTATGGGCTTCAACCTTGTTCACGTACGCTTCATCCACATAACTTCTACCTTTCACATCTTTAATCATCTTCTCAATATCCACTTTCGACAGGCTACAATTGTTAGTTATCTGGATTGATTTGTTCCTGCCGGTGGTAATTTCTCTAGCTGATACATTGAGGATCCCATTGGCATCTATCTCATAGCATACAATTGCCTTAACTACCCCCCGTGGAGCAGATGGAGTCGGACATAAAGAGCGAAAACTCCATCCCAATAAAAATTTATCTTTCAACTTGGATCTCTTGATGCAGGCCGCAAGTATTGAAGAAGGCTATTGTTTTATTTCTAGAATGCCCAAGATCCATGTGAAGAAAGACCCTTTTTTAAAAGGTCATAACTTGGGCTCAGATGATCCGTTTCAGGCCTAAGACCAGCCGTTTCGAAGCTTGGAACGAGGAGCATTTTTAAGTTTGGTAAAGAGCTAAATTCTTTTAGTTTGCCAACCAGAGAAAGAGAATAATCCAATACATTAAACCTGAGTTCGTCAAGAAGAAGATCTGCTGTAGAACTTTCGCATCAGAAACAACAGAATGTTAGATTAACCAACCTGCGTTTAACCGCCGTATATAGAGAACTAGAATCCCCTGTGTTTTTGATGAAACAACCGGAGCCGGCTAACATTGGCATGATTATTGGGTAAGATGATTACCCTTATGCCACGGTGTCCCATTGAAATTTAGCGATATTTGCAAGGAGCTCAAATTTCCAATCCAAATATTGCAAAAGTTGTTACAAATCGCTCCCACATCATAAATCTTCGATAAAAAGAAACGAAAACCAAAGACGCTTACCCCACTTTGGATCTTCATTGGGGAATGGAAAGAATCATATGACATCCCATCATGATTACAAGTCCCATAACTCCTCGCATTGTCTGATAGGGAAGTTAGTGACAAACAATGTAGGTGGAGATGTTATAAACACGCATCCTCTATAGGGCCGCTGATCACACCATATTAAACAAAAAAACTAAAAACCCTAAAACAATAAAACCAATGAGGAATTTAGGGTTTGAAAAGATGAAAAAATTTTGATTTGTGGAAAATGACAGAACAGTGGAGAAAACAAACAAAAATTAAAAAAGGATCATATCCCTATGGTCCCAAGGTAAGAGATCGCATAACACCATCGTTTATAGAGATCTAATCAACACGTGATAACTTCAAATAAAGCAGGGTATAACAATCACCACACGAAGGGAGGTATTAGATACAATCAAATTGAGGGAATCATGATGGTAGGAATCTTGGAGTTATTGGTTTGGGGCCGGCGCCCCAACAAAGAAAGGAGAGATATAGGGCTTTATCAATAAGAGATATACATATAAAACTCGAAAGTTTTTCATAGAGAGATGAACTTAGTTGCTAGTAATTATTACTTAAAAACCAGATAGTACTAAAATATTTAGTAGATGCGCGATATAAAATAAAAATATTAAATGGTTTAAAAACATTTAGAGAGGGCAGTAACCTCAATAGGTGTTATGATCAACTGATATAGTATATATAAGGTAGATGAATTGTTTATGAATTAATGGAAGGACGATATCATTCGTATGTAGACTGCCGATACCTATAATGCACTGCACATTTATATAAAGTGATCTCATAAATAAGTGAAAGTCATTTGAAGCCCATGCCACAGGTTGATTCAAAAAAATGTTAAAAAAGTTTATGTTTACACAAAAAGCTGAACATCAAATTTTGCAAACTTATTTTTGAACTACCGGTGCTAAGGCATGCTAATGAAAATTAAAAGACCAGTTCTAAGGCATAAGGGAAATGGTGTTATATGTAACACTTTAAGATTTGAGACAAATAATAATTAGTCTGCAAGTTAAAATATGTTACTGTATTAGAAACCAATAAGATAGCCTTCACTCTTCATCGCATTTCTATATTTCATCCGTCTCAAAATAATAGTCCACGTTTTCATTTTAGTATGCCCTTCCCAATCCGCCCAAATATGGGAGGAAAGATTTAGAACAAAAAACCTTCAAATTTTCCTTCCTTCCCTTTTTTATTAAAATAAAACTCAAGAACACAAATATGTTTTTGTTCCCCTTCCTTTGTTTTCTTTTCTTCTGAAAATTAAACTCGAGAACTGAGCGTAAGTATAAACGCAACTCAGTCGATATCCTTTGGTTAATTTATCTATATTGAAGATTTTTTTTCTTTCAAAAATCAGGTAGAATTAGAAGTATTTAGCATAGCATGATGTATCGTTAGATAGAACGCGGCAAATACTGTGTGTGCGTGTATTCATACATAACAACACATGGTGCATAACTACATAATACCTTATTATCTTGATCAGAACACTGAACCTTGAATCATAACAAAACAACAGTACATGAAAAATGGTTTACCTTAGAAGTTCAAGATAAAGATTCTTAAATATCAAAATTTGCTTCTGCCAGCTATATCATGATAACATGGGTTAATGACTCAAGGCTGTGAAATGGTGCGTTAAGGTTCAAATGGGAACGTCTGCATATATCGTCAAGCTCTTCTTTCTTGCCCTCTATCTCATCAATTTCAGCATCAGGATTTTCATCAAGCCACTCAGCTGCCATCTCAATCTGATGTTCTAAATCTTCTAAATCTTTTACACTAAGTCCCATACTTCTAAGCCTCAACCGGACATTATAATTCTTAATATTGGATTTTAACTTATAAATATAGTCATCTAACGCTTTTTGGGCCTTCACCTTGTTCACGTACGCTTCATCCTCTAACTTATACCTTTCAGCATCTTTAATCATCTTCTCAATATCCACTTTCGACAGGCTACAATTGTTAGTTATCTGGATTGATTTGTTCCTGCCGGTGGTAATTTCTCTAGCTGATACATTGAGGATCCCATTGGCATCTATCTCATAGCATACAATTGCCTTAACTACCCCCCGTGGAGCAGATGGAAGGTCGGACAGCGAAAACTCTCCCAATAAAATTTTTTCTTTCAACTTGGATCTCTGATGCAGGCCCAAGTATTGAAGAACGGGCTATTTTATTTCTGGAAGCCCAAGATCGTGTGAAGAAAGACCCTTTTTTTAAAAGGTCATAACTTGGGCTCAGATGATCCGTTTCAGGCCTAAGACCAGCCGTTTCGAAGCTTGGAACGAGGAGCATTTTTAAGTTTGGTAAAGAGCTAAATTCTTTTACTTTGCCAACCAGAGAAAGAGAATAATCCAATACATTAAGACATGAGTCGTCAAGAAGAAGAGCTGGCTTCGAAACTTTCGCATCAGAAACAACAGAATGTAGATTAACACCTGCTTTAACCGCCTGTATATAAGAACTAGAATCCCCATGTGTTTTTGATGAAACAACAGGAGCCGGCCTAACATTGGCATGAATATTGGGTAAATGATTACCCTTATGCAACGGTGTCCTATTGAATTTAGCGATATTTGCATGGAGCTCAAAATTTCCAATCCAAATAGTGCATAAGTTGTTTACCAATCGCTCCACATCATAAATCTTGATAAAACGAACAAAACCAAAACGCTTACCCACTTTGGATCTTCTGTTGGGGATGAAAGAATCAATGACATTCCCATATTGATTACAAAGTCTCCATAACTCCTTCGCATTTGTCTGATCAGGGAAGTTAGTGACAAAAATGGAGGTGAAGATGTTATAAACACCATCCTCTTTAGGGCGCTGATCACCCATATTAAACAAAAAACAAAAACCCTAAACAATTAAACAATGAGGAATTTAGGGTTTGAAAAGATGAAAAAATTTTGATTTGTGGAAAACGAGAGAACAGTGGAGAAAACAAACAAAAATTAAAAAAGAATCATATCCCTGTGGTCCCAAGGCAAGAGATCGCATAACACGCTCGTTTAGAGATCGAATCAACACGTGATGATCTCAATAAACAGGGGTTATAACAATCACCACACAAGGGAGGTAGTAGATACAATCAATTTAGGAATCATGATGGTAGGAATCTTGGTGTTTGTTTGGCCGGCGACCCAACAAAGAAAGGAGGAGATATGTTTTATCAATAAGATATACATTTAAAACTCAATTCATAGAGAGATGAACTTATTGCTAGTAGATTATTACTTAAAAACAAGATAGTACTATAATATTTAGTAGAGCGAATATAATTCAATGTTTTAAAACATGTTTAGGCATTTACCTCAAAGGTGTTATGATCAACTGATATAGTATATATAAGGTAGATGAATTGTTTATGAATTAATGGAAGGACGATATCATTCGTATGTAGACTGCCGATACCTATATGCACTGATCATGTTATAAAGTTTCTCATAAGGGAAAGTCGTTGAAAGTCACATGCCACAGGTTTTTCAAAAATGTTAAAAAAGTTTATGTTTACACAAAAAGCTGAACATCAATTTTGCAAACTTATTTAGTGAACTACCGGTGCTAAGGCATGCTAATGAAAATTAAAAGACCAGTTCTAAGGCATAAGGGAAATGGTGTTATATGTAACACTTGAAGATTTGAGACAAATAATAATTAGTCTGCAAGTTAAAATATGTTACTGTATTAGAAACCAATAAGATAGCCTTCACTCTTCATCGCATTTCTATATTCCATCCGTCTCAAAATAATAGTTCACGTTTTCATTTTAGTATGCCCTAAAATAATTGTCCAGTTTTTCATTTGAACCAATCAAAAAAGAGTTTAATGGCTAGAATTGATATTTGATTAGTCGAAGTGTGTAATGGTCCTACTTCTATTAAACTTTGTGTTTTTGTCTTGTGAAAATAATTTTGAAAGGGTAACTTTAAGTATAAACGCAACTCAGTCGATATCCTTTGGTTAATTTATCTATACTGAAGATTTTTTTTCTTTCAAAAATCAGGTAGAATTAGAAGTATTTAGCATAGCATGATGTATCGTTAGATAGAACGCGGCAAATACTGTGTGTGCGTGTATTCATACATAACAACACATGGTGCATAACACATAATACCTTATTATCTTGATCAGAACACTGAACCTTGAATCATAACAAAACAACAGTACATGAAAAATGGTTTACCTTAGAAGTTCAAGATAAAGATTCTTAAATATCAAAATTTGCTTCTGCCAGCTATATCATGATAACATGGGTTAATGACTCAAGGCTGTGAAATGGTGCATTTTTTGCCTTTCAATACAAGGTTCAAATGGGAACGTCTGCATATATCGTCAAGCTCTTCTTTCTTGCCCTCTATCTCATCAATTTCAGCATCAGGATTTTCATCAAGCCACTCAGCTGCCATCTCAATCTGATGTTCTAAATCTTCTAAATCTTTTACACTAAGTCCCATACTTCTAAGCCTCAACCGGACATTATAATTCTTAAGAGCGGGGGAGGGGGGGGGGGGGGGGAAGGTAAACCATTTTTCATGTACTGTTGTTTTGTTATGATTCAAGGTTCAGTGTTCTGATCAAGATAATAAGGTATTATGTGTTATGCACCATGTGTTGTTATGTATGAATACACGCACACACAGTATTTGCCGCGTTCTATCTAACGATACATCATGCTATGCTAAATACTTCTAATTCTAACTGATTTTAAAGAAAAAAAATCTTCATTTGAATAGATAAATTAAACCCAAAGGATATCGACTGAGTTGTGCGTTTATACTAAACTTACCCTTTCAAAATGTAAATTTCACAGACAAAAACACTAAGTTTAATAGAAGTAGGACCATTACACACTTCGACTAATCAAATATCAATTCTAGCCATTAAACTCTTTTTTGATTGGTTCAAATGAAAAACTGGACAATTATTTTAGGGCATACTAAAATGAAAACGTGAACTATTATTTTGAGACGGATGGAATATAGAAATGCGATGAAGAGTAAAGGCTATCTTATTGTTACAAATACAGTAACAATGTTTTAACTTGCGACTAATAATTATTTGTCTCAAATCCCTTACAAGATTTACATATAACACCATGTTCCCTATGCCTTATAACAGGTCTTTTAATTTTCATTAGCATGCCTTAGTACGGTAGATCACTAAAATAAAGTTTGCAAAAATTGATGTTCAGCTTTTTGTGTAAACAATAAACTTTTTTAACAATTTTGAAAACCTGTGGCTGTGACTATATCACTACATCCCTTATGAGAAACTTTATAACATGAACAGTGGCATATAGGTACCGGCATCTACAACGAATGAATCGTCCTTCCATTAATTCATAAACAATACTATCTACCTTATCGCTACTATATCATTGATCTATAAACACCTTTGAGTATATTCCTAAACATTTTTAAACATTGAATTTATATTCGCTCTACTAAATATAATAGTACTATCTGTTTTTAAGTAATAATCTACTACAATAAGTTTCATCTCTCTATTGAATTGGAGTTTTAAAATGTTTATCTTATTGATAAAACATATCTCCTCTTTCTTTGTTGGGTCGCCGCCAAACAAACACCAGATTCCTACCATCAAATTCCTAAATTGATTGTTATCTACTACCTCCCTTGTGTGGGTGATTGTTATAACCCCTAGTTTAATTTAGATCTCACGAGGTTGATTCGATCTCTAAACGAGCGTGTTTATGCGAGTCTCTTGCCTTGGTACCAACATGGATATGATCTTTTTTTAATTTTTTGTTTGTTTTCTCCACAGTTCTCGTCGTTAACCACAAATCAAATTTTTTTGCATCTTTTCAAACCCTAAATTACTCCATTGTTTTTTAATTGTTTAGGTTTTTGTTTTGGTTTAATATGGGAGATCAGCGCCCTAAAGAGGATGGTGTTTATAACATCTTCACTCATTTTTGACACTAGACTTCCCTGATCAGACAAATGCAAGGAGTTATGGAGACTTTTGTAATCAATAGGGAAAGTCATTGATGCTTCATCCCCAACAAAGATCCAAAGAAGGTACGCAGTTTTGGTTTTGTTCATTTTATCAAATTTATGATGTGGAGCGATTGGAGTACACAACTTATGCACTATTTGGAATTGGAAAATTTTAACTCCATGCAATATCGCTAAATTCATAGACACCCGTAGCATAAGGGTAATCATTTTACCCAATATTCTTCCAATGTTATTGGCCGGCACCTGTTGTTTTCATCAAAAACAAATGGGGATTCTATTCTATATACAGGCGGTATACAGGCAGGTGATTAATCTACATTATTGTTGTTTCTGATCGAAAGTTTTCGAAGCCAGCTCCTCTTCTGACGACCATGTCCTTAATTGTATTGGATTATTCTCTTCTCTTGTTGGCGAAAAGTAAAAGAATTAGCTCTTACCAAACTTTAAAAAAGCTCCTCGTTTCCAAGCTCGAAACGGCTGTCTTAGGCCTGAACGGATCATCTGAGCCAAGTTTTGACCTTTTAAAAAAGGGTCTTTCTATCACACGATCTTGGGCTTCCAGAAAAAAATGGGCCCGTACTTCAAAACTTGGGCCAGCATCAGAGATCCAAGTTGAAAAAAACAAATATATTCGGAAGAGATTTCGCTGTCCGAACCTTCATCATCTCCACGTGGGTTAGTTAAGGCAATTGTATGCTAAGAGATATAGATGCAATGGGATCCTCAATGTATCAGCTAGAGAAAATTACCACACGGCAGAGACAAATCAAGTCCTGATAACTAACAATTGTAAGCCTGGTCGAAAGTGGATATTGAGAGATATTAAAGAAGCTGTAAGGTATAATTTAGAGATGTAGCGTACGAGAACAAGGTGAAGCCCAAAAAGCGTTAGATGACTATATTTATTAGTTAAAATCCAATATTAAATTATAATTTCGGATTGAGCTTAGAAGTATGGGACTAAGTGTAAAAGATTTAAAGGATTAGAACATCAGATTGAGAGTGGCAGCTGAGTGGCTGATGAAAAACCTGATGCGAAATTAGAAGAGATAGAGGTCAAGAAAAGAGCTTGACGAATAGATGCATACGTTCCCATGTTGAACCATGTATTGAAAGCCAAAAAAAGCACCATTTCACAGCCTTGAGTCATAACCACATGTTAACAATGAATAGCTGGCAGAAGCATATTTTTATATTTAGAATCCTTATCTTGAAGCTTCCTAAGTAAACCATATTTCATGTACAGTTTTGTTTTTGTTATGATTCCAGGTTCAGTGTATCTGATCAAGATAATAAGTATTATGTGTTATGCACCATGTGTTGTTATGTATGAATACACGCACACACAGTATTTGCCGCGTTCTATCTAACGATACATCATGCTATGCTAAATACTTCTAATTCTACCTGATTTTGTTGAAAGAAAAAAAATCTTCAGTATAGATAAATTAACCAAAGGATATCGACTGAGTTGCGTTTATACTTAAAGTTACCCTTTCAAAATTATTTTCACAAGACAAAAACACAAAGTTTAATAGAAGTATGACCATTACACACTTCGACTAATCAAATATCAATTCTAGCCCATTAAACACTTTTTGATTGTTCAAATGAAAAAACTGGACAATTATATAGGTGTGGTGATACTAAAAATGAAAACGTGAACTATTAATTTTGAGACGAAGGAATATAAAATGCGATGAAGCTTAAAGGCTATCTTAAATGGTATCATAATAGCAGTAACATATTTTAAACTTGCAGACCTAATTATTATATGTGCTCAAATCTACAAGTGATTACATATAACACCATCCCTTATGCCTAAGAAACTGGTCCTTTTAATTTGTCAAAATTAAGCCTTAGCACCTGTGGTAAAATTTAAATTCCACAAAAAAAATTTTTCAAAATTGATGTTCAGACAATTTTGTGTAAACTTAAACTTTGTTACATTTTTGTGAAAAACCATGAGCATAGTGAGTTCAACGACTTCCCTTGATGAGAAACTTATAACAATGTCATTGCATATAGGTATCGGGCGTCTACATAACGAATTATAATCGTCCTTCCATTAATTCCATAAACATATTCATCTCCTTATAAATACTATATCAGTTGATCATAACACCTTTGAGGAACATCCAAAACATGTTTTTTAAAACATTGAATTAATTCGCTCACTAAATATTATAGTACTCTCTAGTTTTTAAGTATAATCACTAGCAATAAGTTCATCCTCTATGAATTTTGAGTTTTAAATGTATACTTATTGAAAAACAAATCTCCTCTTCTTTGTTTTGGTCGCCGGCCAAACAAACACCAAGATATCCTACCAGACAAGATACCTAAAGATTGTATACTACTACCTCCCTTGTGTGTGATTGATAAAACCCATTTATTGAGAATCATCCCTGCTTGATTCGATCTCTAAACAGCGTGTTAAGCGATCTCTTGCCTTGGGACTACAGGATATATGATTCTTATTATAATTTTTTTTGTTTTGCTCCTCCACTGTTCTCTCGAATATTCCACAAATCAAATTTTTTCATCTATTATCTACCCTAAATTCACATTGATTAATGTTAGGGTTTTTTGCTTTTTTGTTTAATAATGGGAACAGCGCCCTAAAGAGGATTGGTTTATAACATCTTCACCACACATATTTGTCACGAACTTCCCTGATCGACAAATGCAAGGAGTTATGGAGACTTGATAATCAATAAAGGGAATGTCATTGATTCTGTCATCCCCCAACAGAAGATCCAAAGTGTTAAGCGGTTGTTTTGTTAGTTTTATCAAGATTTATGATGTGGGAGCGATTGGTAAACAACTAATGCACTATTTGGATTGAAATTTTGAGCTCCATGCAAATATCGCTAAATTCAATAGGACACCGTTGCATAAGGGTAATCATTTACCCAATATTCATGCCAATGTTAGGCCGGCTCCTGTTGTTTCATCAAAAACACATGGGGATTCTAGTTCTTATATACAGGCGGTTAAAGCAGGTGTTAATCTACATTATGTTGTTTCTAATGCGAAAGTTTCGAAGCCAGCTCTTCTTCTTGACGACTCATGTCTTAGTGTATTGATATCTCTTCTCTGGTTGGCAAACTAAAAGAATTTAGCTCTTTACCAAACTTAAAAATGCTCCTCGTTCCAAGCTTCGAAACGGCTGGTCTTAGGCCTGAAACGGATCATCTGAGCCCAAGTTATGACCTTTTAAAAAAAGGGTCTTTCTTCACACGATCTTGGGCTTCCAGAAAAAAATAGCCCGTTCTTCAATACTTGGGCCTGCATCAGAGATCCAAGTTGAAAGAAAATTTTTTATTGGGAGAGTTTTCGCTGTCCGACCTTCCATCTGCTCCACGGGGGGTAGTTAAGGCAATTGTATGCTATGAGATAGATGCCAATGGGATCCTCAATGTATCAGCTAGAGAAATTACCACCGGCAGGAACAAATCAATCCAGATAACTAACAATTGTAGCCTGTCGAAAATTGGATATTAGAGTATGATTTAAAGATGCTTAAGGTAAAGTTATAGGATGAAGCGTACGTGAACAAGGTGAAGGCCCAAAAAGCGTTAGATGACTATATTTATAAGTTAAGATCCAATATTAAGAATTATAATAGTCCGGTGAGGCGTAAAGTATGGGAACTTAGTGTAAAAGATTTAGAAGATTTAGACACTCAGATAGAGAGAGCAGCTGAGTGGCTGATGAAAATCCTGCTGCTGAAAATGATTAGATAGAGGGCAAGAACGAATGACTTGACGATATATGCAGACGTTCCCATTTGAACCTTGTATTGAAAGGCAAAAAATGCACCATTTCACAGCCTTGAGTCATTAACCCATGTTATCATGATATAGCTGGCAGAAGCAAATTTTGATATTTAAGAATCTTTATCTTGAACTTCTAAGGTAAACCATTTTTCATGTACTGTTGTTTTGTTATGATTCAAGGTTCAGTGTTCTGATCAAGATAATAAGGTATTATGTGTTATGCACCATGTGTTGTTATGTATGAATACACGCACACACAGTATTTGCCGCGTTCTATCTAACGATACATCATGCTATGCTAAATACTTCTAATTCTACCTGATTTTTGAAAGAAAAAAAATCTTCAGTATAGATAAATTAACCAAAGGATATCGACTGAGTTGCGTTTATACTTAAAGTTACCCTTTCAAAATTATTTTCACAAGACAAAAACACAAAGTTTAATAGAAGTAGGACCATTACACACTTCGACTAATCAAATATCAATTCTAGCCATTAAACTCTTTTTTGATTGGTTCAAATGAAAAACTGGACAATTATTTTAGGGCATACTAAAATGAAAACGTGAACTATTATTTTGAGACGGATGGAATATAGAAATGCGATGAAGAGTGAAGGCTATCTTATTGGTTTCTAATACAGTAACATATTTTAACTTGCAGACTAATTATTATTTGTCTCAAATCTTCAAGTGTTACATATAACACCATTTCCCTTATGCCTTAGAACTGGTCTTTTAATTTTCATTAGCATGCCTTAGCACCGGTAGTTCACTAAATAAGTTTGCAAAATTGATGTTCAGCTTTTTGTGTAAACATAAACTTTTTTAACATTTTTGAAAAACCTGTGGCATGTGACTTTCAACGACTTTCCCTTATGAGAAACTTTATAACATGATCAGTGCATATAGGTATCGGCAGTCTACATACGAATGATATCGTCCTTCCATTAATTCATAAACAATTCATCTACCTTATATATACTATATCAGTTGATCATAACACCTTTGAGGTAAATGCCTAAACATGTTTTAAAACATTGAATTATATTCGCTCTACTAAATATTATAGTACTATCTTGTTTTTAAGTAATAATCTACTAGCAATAAGTTCATCTCTCTATGAATTGAGTTTTAAATGTATATCTTATTGATAAAACATATCTCCTCCTTTCTTTGTTGGGTCGCCGGCCAAACAAACACCAAGATTCCTACCATCATGATTCCTAAATTGATTGTATCTACTACCTCCCTTGTGTGGTGATTGTTATAACCCCTGTTTATTGAGATCATCACGTGTTGATTCGATCTCTAAACGAGCGTGTTATGCGATCTCTTGCCTTGGGACCACAGGGATATGATTCTTTTTTAATTTTTGTTTGTTTTCTCCACTGTTCTCTCGTTTTCCACAAATCAAAATTTTTTCATCTTTTCAAACCCTAAATTCCTCATTGTTTAATTGTTTAGGGTTTTTGTTTTTTGTTTAATATGGGTGATCAGCGCCCTAAAGAGGATGGTGTTTATAACATCTTCACCTCCATTTTTGTCACTAACTTCCCTGATCAGACAAATGCGAAGGAGTTATGGAGACTTTGTAATCAATATGGGAATGTCATTGATTCTTTCATCCCCAACAGAAGATCCAAAGTGGGTAAGCGTTTTGGTTTTGTTCGTTTTATCAAGATTTATGATGTGGAGCGATTGGTAAACAACTTATGCACTATTTGGATTGGAAATTTTGAGCTCCATGCAAATATCGCTAAATTCAATAGGACACCGTTGCATAAGGGTAATCATTTACCCAATATTCATGCCAATGTTAGGCCGGCTCCTGTTGTTTCATCAAAAACACATGGGGATTCTAGTTCTTATATACAGGCGGTTAAAGCAGGTGTTAATCTACATTCTGTTGTTTCTGATGCGAAAGTTTCGAAGCCAGCTCTTCTTCTTGACGACTCATGTCTTAATGTATTGGATTATTCTCTTTCTCTGGTTGGCAAAGTAAAAGAATTTAGCTCTTTACCAAACTTAAAAATGCTCCTCGTTCCAAGCTTCGAAACGGCTGGTCTTAGGCCTGAAACGGATCATCTGAGCCCAAGTTATGACCTTTTAAAAAAAGGGTCTTTCTTCACACGATCTTGGGCTTCCAGAAATAAAATAGCCTGTTCTTCAATACTTGGGCCTGCATCAGAGATCCAAGTTGAAAGAAAAATTTTTATTGGGAGAGTTTTCGCTGTCCGACCTTCCATCTGCTCCACGGGGGGTAGTTAAGGCAATTGTATGCTATGAGATAGATGCCAATGGGATCCTCAATGTATCAGCTAGAGAAATTACCACCGGCAGGAACAAATCAATCCAGATAACTAACAATTGTAGCCTGTCGAAAGTGGATATTGAGAATATGATTATGCTGAAAGGTATAAGTTAGAGGATGATGCGTACGTAAACAGGGTGAAGGCCCAAAAAGCGTTAGATGACTATATTTATAAGTTAAAATCCAATATTAAGAATTATAATGTCCGGTTGAGGCTTAGAAGTATGGGACTTAGTGTAAAAGATTTAGAAGATTTAGAACATCAGATTGAGATGGCAGCTGAGTGGCTTGATGAAAATCCTGATGCTGAAATTGATGAGATAGAGGGCAAGAAAGAAGAGCTTGACGATATATGCAGACGTTCCCATTTGAACCTTAACGCACCATTTCACAGCCTTGAGTCATTAACCCATGTTATCATGATATAGCTGGCAGAAGCAAATTTTGATATTTAAGAATCTTTATCTTGAACTTCTAAGGTAAACCATTTTTCATGTACTGTTGTTTTGTTATGATTCAAGGTTCAGTGTTCTGATCAAGATAATAAGGTATTATGTGTTATGCACCATGTGTTGTTATGTATGAATACACGCACACACAGTATTTGCCGCGTTCTATCTAACGATACATCATGCTATGCTAAATACTTCTAATTCTACCTGATTTTTGAAAGAAAAAAAAATCTTCAGTATAGATAAATTAACCAAAGGATATCGACTGAGTTGCGTTTATACTTACGCTCAGTTCTCGAGTTTAATTTTCAGAAGAAAAGAAAGGAAAGGAAGGGGTACATAAACATATTTGTGTTTTTGAGTTTTATTTTAATAAGAAAGGAAAAGGAAGGAAAATTTGAAGGTTTTTTGTTCTAAATCTTTCCTCTCATATTTGGGCGGATTGGGAAGAAGTTATTTTGGGCATACGTAAAATGCAAAACGGGGGAACGATTAGATTTTTGTGAGGGCATGATGTATTGAGAACTGCTCGCGGATGAAGAGTGGAAGGCTTGTCTTATTGGTTTCTAATACAGTAAATTATTTTAACTTGCAGAATAATTTAATATTTGTCTCAAATTCTTCAAGTGTTACCATATAACCACATTTCCCTTATGACCTTAGAACTGGTCTTTTATTTTCATTAGCATGCCTTAGCACCGGTAGTTCCTAAATAAGTTTTGCAAATTGGATCGTTCAGCTTTTTGTGTAACATAAAAAACTTATGTAACATTTTGAAAAACCCTGTGGCATGTGACTTTCACAAAGACTTTCCCTTATGTGAAACTTTTATAACATGATCCGTGCATATAGTGTATCGGCAGTCTACCATACGAATGATATCGTCCTTCCATTTATTCATAAACAATTCATCTACCTCTATAAATATCTATATCAGTTGACATACACACCTTGAGTAAATGCCTAAACATGTTTTTAATTCATTGAAATTATATTGCGCCTTACTAATATTAGAGTAGAAAATTTAGAGAGAAGTGTACCTCACACCTTAGCTAAACAGAGGTGTCTGCTCTTATGAGCTTAAATCAACAAGCTCCAGATTGTTTAGAACAAGCTGGTAGGGTCCAATAAGCCCTTCTCGAATTGGCTTATTATCCTTATCCAAAGCTTAGGTAAATTTAGAGGGTGAATTTGTTTGAATAAACCCCAGTTAAGCTTTTATGAGCTTAACTGAGTTAGTAACTAGCTTATGAGTAGATTTGAGTTTATGAAACAGTAGATAAGAGCTTTTGGAATTTTAAGAACATAATAAGCAAAAACAGATTTTATAAAGTAAACTAAGATTTCTTTGATTTAATAGTTGATTACAACACTTGAAATAGAGATTACAAAGTCAGAATTAAAATTACATTTAATTGAAAATTACATAAGCTAAAAAACTATATTAAGCTATTATTAAAAGCTGCCAAAGATGATCCGATGTGTGAGGAGATGAGCTATATTTATAAGGGCTGCGTGAAGCTTTTAGGTCCTAAAGCACGCTCCTCTTATCCTTCATCATCACCCTTCATTATTGTTAATCATTGGATCTCTAATTGTAGCCGTTGGATGAGAATGATGCACATGGATTAATACCACTTCTATGGAGCCTTTGTGCTTTTATTACACTGGATTTAATGTAATTTTCCCTTCTTGTGTGTTTGTTAGGGGCCCACGTGTCATTCATTTATCCTTTCTAGCCAATGAGAGAGCTTTGATGACGATTTTTGATGCTGACCCATTACTTGGTACTCGAATCTTTGTTCCACGTCATTAATTGAGATTTACCCTTTGATTTTACGCAGGTAAATTGGTGAGAACAACGATGAACAGTAAAAATGGAATTTCCCACGCTCTGTCTCTTTTTTTTATAACTTATGGTTGACCCGGGTGGTGGTTTGACTTGGGCCCGGGTAAAAGGATTGGGCCATGGTTTTATGATTGGGCTAAAAGTATTTAAGGGTTATACT
The DNA here is from genome assembly GCA_026074375.1 of Tanacetum coccineum. Taxonomy (NCBI): domain Eukaryota; kingdom Viridiplantae; phylum Streptophyta; class Magnoliopsida; order Asterales; family Asteraceae; genus Tanacetum; species Tanacetum coccineum. The sequence goes on from BQNB010011893.1 coordinate 63,642, forward strand.
TAAAAAGATAACAACCGTTAGCCTTTTATATTAAAAGGACTAACGTTGTTAGTCATTCAAGAACCATTTATGAATTTTGTTTAACAATGAGGGCTAATTGGGTATTTTGAGGATTTTGTCTTTTGTAAGTTGACCAATGGTTGACCAAGGGTTGACTTTTAATGACCTTTTGCTAGATACTTTCGGCTCTTGTGCACTCTATCCGTCCCCGTGTCCGTGTTTGTCCAGTTTTGAACGTTTTCTTGTAATTTTTGCATTATCCCTACCTACACATTTACAAATAACAAAATACATAAATACAAGCATATTTTTGAACATTTTGATCATTTAAAGGCCATTTTTGATATAAAAAGGATATGTGATTTCTCACATATCAGAGTCCAAATTTTACAAGATTACTTTTCAAACGACACATTTAGAGGTCGTTCTCTCATATCTTGTGCAATGTACTCATGAAGTGATGCTCCCGGACATAATTCCGTTGCGACCCAATTTGGAGGTGTTACAGACTGGTATTCAGAGCCAATGTTATAGAGAACTAAGTTGCATATTTTACCTAGACTATAACCGTTTTCACAAATATTGCATCACATCAAACTTTTTAATGTGCATACATACTACTTGCTTACTTGCTTACATTACTTGCTTACATGACATAGATATATACCTACCTTGTGTATATTTTACATTTATTTATATAAGAGTTATTTATATAAATACTAGCACTTTTCTCAAGACATTGTGAATGACACGATGGTCTCTAAAACTTTTCACGACTTTACGTAATACCGTTTACATAACATTGAAACATGTCACAGCCCGCCGATCCCACTAGTTATCTTATCACTCAAATCCAAGTTATATACCCGCCTCACATAGTTGAAACACATACGTCATCTTGTGACCCGTCTTACCTAGTGAACCATAAGTCGGAACTATCTTAGAATCCATTTCTTTAGGAATTCTCTTTGTACTTCCTCTTAAATTTCCATTGTACTATGTGGATGATTTTAAATTATCTATCTAAATTTATGTGTTGTGAAAGTTTCGTCAATTTTACTTTAATTTTCCATTTATTCATGCAAACCACTCCCTAGAGCATTATAACTTTATAAAACATTTCACTATCACATGATAACCATATTACTATCATTAGCAAATTATTTCACTAATAATTTATAAACTACCTTACAATTATTTTTACCATCACCTTATAAACTATCTCGTTATTGATTCACAAAATAATAAACTACATTGCTTTCATCATATAAACAGATATTTTGCACTATTTTAACGAAAATGAGCATCGCATCGTTAGCCCTCAAATATACATAGCCTGATCACCTATGTATAATTCTAGAAGGACCATGCCATACTGAGAGTAGTCACCATAAAAACTTTTGTTAAAAATTAATTTTCTATTTATATTCTTGAAGAGCCAAATTTTTGTGTGCGTGTTCATAACACGTGTTTATTACGGGATACTCGCAACTAAGTAGACCTTTACGCCACCTTACTATGTAAAGTCGACATCATCTTACGCTAAATCCTAAGCTGAAAAATCGAGACGCATCACTAGTCGCCCTAGGATAATTCACCATCAAATTTGCTCGCCATTAGGGAATTTACTAAATCACCTATTCAACGTTGACACAATGCCATAGAACTTAGTATTGGTAATGCCATCATAGGTATAAAATCCGTTATCACCCTGGAAAAGAGAATGTTATAACTAACGCTTTAAGCCGAAAGGAACGGATAAGACCACTAGGATTCAAACTTTAGTCATCACAATAAATTTGAAACTTGAACATTTAAGCTGAGGCAATTAAGGAGGAAAATATCGAGGATGAAAAATCTTAAGTGGTATATATAAGGATTTGAAACCCGTCCCAATGAGACTCTCTATATTAAGAAAACAAAATTTGTTACCACGTTTTTGGAGGATTAAAAATAAGTAATCCACAACAAGTAACCGCACCTCTTCACCAACACCACTTCGGAAGGCAACTCAAACTGAATTTCGAGACGAAATCCTTTTAACACGGGGATACTGTAACAATCCACATTTTAGGGTCATTCTATGTCAATAAATATTTAACTATTCATTTTAAACTTTTACATGTTTACTTTTAATTTCTACCGTTTAGTTAAATCGCGTAAACTAAAAATAAGCACTCAACGTAAACCGACATCAAACAAATAAAAATTTACGTCAAGCAAGTGTTATATAATTATTACGAAGATAATTGATAACTTTTCACTTTTTATTTTTGTTGGTTACGTAAAACGTTTATGTTTCGCAATAAATTACATTTATGCATGCATGGAAGCACCAATACCCATCTTTACTTCAACAAATACCCACCAATATACCTAATACTTAAAAATTATATCATTTCTACACAAATAACACCATAGGGCCGGTTACACCCTTAACCAACACAAATGATATTCAAAATACATCTTTGAAATTACCATGTGCTTAAGTACTACATCCTTACACAATATCACTTCTAATTCACATAGGGAGGAGGAGAGCACTTGTACTTAAACCACTTCTAAGTCCTTGGTTTTGCCAAGATGGTATCTAGATATTTTGACTATAAATACAAGCCTAATGCAAGCCTCATTCACACACTCTCATTACTTGCAAAAATCAAATTTTTCTCTCTTGTTTGCTTACTAAAACCCACGGCTCAATTAGGGTGCTAAAGAAATTTCATAAGTCTCATTTCTACAACAATACAAGTATACAAGGGTGTTTAGGGTTGATATCTAAGATATATCAAGGGTAATTTAAAGCTAGGGTTTCATAAAATCAAGGGTTTACAAAAAGAAGAATTCGGGTTTTCAAGATAAAAAAATAAGGATTTTTGGTTGAAGATTAGGGTTTGATTGTGTTCATCTCTTCTTTCATTCATTCACATAAGGTCTATCATAATCCCTACACTTTCATAATCATTTCATACATAATTGTTATATTGTTAAGGGTTATTATACAAAGAAGTTACTATACTTTCTCAAAAAGTTCGCCTAAGTTACTAAACTTTCATTTTGTTCACTTAGGTTACTAAACTTATGAAACATGACATTTGGGGTTACTCAACTTTGTAAAAATATACATAAACATCATTGAACTTGTAAAAACATGACATTTATGTTACTTAACTTACCTAAAAATATACGTCCAGGTTGCTCGGATTAACATTGAAATTATGGGGGTGTATGTTTATTAAAAGTTCAGTAACCTAAGTGAACAAAATGAAAGTTGAGTAACCTAGGCGAACTTTTTGGGAAAGTATAGTAACTTCTTTGTCTATTAACCCTATTGTTAAATCACTATCTAGTTATTATTTTATAAAGTTTATAAAATAAAACAAGTTTATACAAAATTAAAAAAATACATATTCATGGTAAAAAGATGTTTAAAATATGTTAGAATGCAAGAACATAATTTATTTGGTATATTACAAGTATTGGACAATTTATATAATTAATTGTTGAATTAATTATTACAAATTTATTTATATAGTTTATAAATTAAATATTAATTGAAATTTTCTTTGGACAATTAAGACCCACCAAATTAAGGACTTTAATGTCTACACAAATATTGGTTGATTGAACAAGTTAAAGGACTTAAAAATTAAAATCTTGGTAATTTTAATATAAAAAAAGTTTTAGTAAAATATAAAGAATTGCAAGACAGTTTGTATATTGTGATTAGCAAATTTTTATGCAAAGTATAAACCTGATATTAATATAATATGCTTCAAGACGATTCCAAATATATAAGAAACTTAAAAAACAAAGCTATAACGAAGGAGATATGAATTTTATGAGATTTTGGTAATTAAATTTATATTAAATGTATTTTATGTAAAAACATTTTTATTTCACAATTTTCTGCTTAAATTTTATAACAGTTATTAAAAGCATAACATTATGAGAGATTTTTTGTGACATGATTATGTACAAAATAGAAGAACTCGAAAATAGATTTAAAACGAGAAAGTTATGTATTTTTAAAGATTTCAAAACTATATATTATTTTCACAGCTTTTATAAAGCTGCTGCGAGAAACTGTGAACTTTGAAATCGGTGTTTTTGAGGTCTTTCGGTTCTTGATTCTCGGCTAAAGTGTAAGAATTTCAAACTTGTTTTGGAATGATGTTATATACTAAAAAGTTGTCAAGTTCGGAGACTAGAAGTGTATAGATATTTAACTAAAAATTATAAAAGCTAGTTAACTTTTATAAACAATTTTATGCATTTTTATAAAAACATATAAAGCTGTTGGAACTTTAAAATAAGGTGTACGAGTGTTTTTTGGGTCAGTTTTGGTTATAAAAAACCGAAAAGAACTAAAGTAGTATGATACTATAAAATATTTATCCTTATTAAACTTTATAATATTATTTCATAAAACAATTAAACAATTATATAATGTCATTATATAAACAATAAGAATACTGTAATCAAGTTTATTAACGAAATACTCAATTATTGTGAACAACGATAAAATATTTTTAACCAGATGCATTAAATAACCTTTTTTGGACACTTATTTAACAAGCACGATTTAACTATTGTTTCAACATTTATAAATTAAACAAAAACTATTAGGTGGTGATATAACTTTATAATATACATTGTTGTATTTATTTTAAATACATCGTACTTATGTGACCTATAATTAAATATACATTCGGCAATTCGTGACAATATTCTTTGTTGATTGTTTCCTACATTCGATTACAGTTCACTTGAGGCAAGTGCTCAAACCCCATTTTACTTCGTTTGAACTATTTTAGGGGAGAATACATGCTCGTTTACAAACTTGTTTATTTGCTCGTTTACATGCTTGTTTATTTTATAACAATGCGATTACTTTTCTAGACCTTGTGAGTTTATAGCCCCACGTTTTACTTGTTTTACATATACTTTAACACTTTTTGGGGTGAGAATACATGCGCATTTACAAATTGTTACATACTTGTTTTCATAACTTACTTACAAACTCATTTACATGATTGATTACAAACTCGTTTACATGTTCGTTTACAAACTCATTTACATGATTGATTACAAACTCTTTTGCATGAACGTGTACTAACTCATTTACATGATTGATTACAAACTCGTTTACATACGCATTTACATATCTCGCGGTGGGATACATCACTTGTTTTCACTTATGGACGCAACAACTTTACTTTCACTCAAATGATTTACGGATTATCATTAAGGCGCATGAACTTTCATTTCGTTAAGTAAGCGCGAATGTTATAAAATAGATCTATTTGGGATTGATATCCCCGTCTGGGTGAGTAGTGCTCACTAGTTTGACAGAATGAACTAACGGACGTATACCATGTCGAAAACATTGAACTACATTTACATAAACACTTACAGTGCCTGAAAAGATTGGCATACATACACTTCAGAGCCGAAGTGTCATGAACTTAGTGCAGTCGTAATCACATTTTCGTGACTATTGTATGTGTTACAATGGTCACATACACTTTATGAATCTTGATCCACATTTTAAACTTACATTTTTATGGTACTATTTTAAGGATTGTAATGGTCATACACACTATATATAAACCTTTGATTTTCAAAACCTTTATACTTAACATTTTTTTGACTATTATAAGGATTGAAATGGTCATACACACTTTATAAACTTTGATTTCAACATTTATAATTACATTTTGTGACTATTATAAAGATTGAAATGGTCATATACACTTTATAAACCTTTGATTTCAACATTTATACTTACTAAAACCTATGAACTCACCAACTTTATGTTGACACTTTTAAGCATGTATTTCTCAAGTGAATATGATGCTTGACATAACTAATGTGCATTGGAGTCTAAATTTTACAAGATTACTTTTCAAACGACGTATTTAAAGTTCGTTCTCTCATATCTTGTGCAATGTACTCATGAAGTAACAGCTGTAATCCCGAGACATAAATTTCCAACAGTGAACCCAATTAAAGGGGTGTTACAGCATGCATGTCTATAAATCCTAGTAAGATCTATAGGTTGTATATGGTATGCCATTTGGAGCTATAAGGAAAAACGAGGAAGAAGACGTCCGGTGTGCAGCATTATAGTAACAAAGACATTTGTAGGCAGAAAATCAACGGATACCATATTGTATTAATACAAAAGTAGAAAAGGAGATTTTGAAGCGATGGTATTCTAAGTATCATATCTATACCTTTATTTCAATGGCGGGTAAACCGGATGTGTTGTTGTTGGTTTTTGAACAAAATGGAGAAAGAGCAGTTGGAGAAGAAAAAATTATAGGAGGCTAAGTTAAAATCCGAGAAAGAGAAGGCCGAGAAGGTAATATTAGTGTCAATTTGGATATTCATTATATATGGATTTAAAAATTTTGTTATCTGATTTTTATCAATTATAATGATATGACAAGGTTATAGATTTATAGATGGTTTTAGCCATCATCGTGTTTATTAGGAAGCTTGATTGACATTATCTATAGAACTAAAAGCTTTTCTATTCAATAAACTTAATGTAAAATTTGGGACCGAACTTTAATAATGCGACATGTATCCTAAAAACATAACAAATAAGTACTACAATACGATGCAAGTTGTCTCCAGAATGTTATCTAAAGAATTTTGACAAGCAAGTAAATAACTTTTTTATGGAACGACTTCGATTGCTGGTTGATAGGATGGTAAGTTGTCAAAGAAGGCAGTACATAATCACAAAGGTAATACGTACAATCAAGAGCATTGGGTGTGCATCAACAAAAAGGACAAAAGCATTTTCAGTTGACTCCGTTTAGAGGAGCTGATAAGAAAAAGAAATTAGAGCCTTTGGTAACGTCGAGTATCCTTTAGTGGCACATTAGTTTATGTATGCGTACATGTTTCTTATCTACTTGAATCTTATGTCTTTATAGGCTAAATATATCACGGATGAGGTGAACGATTAAACACTTATGCACACCCTATGAGCAGCGTACAGGTATGGAGTTATACGATGCTTCACATAAGTAAAAGTTCCAATTATTCCCAAAAAAACAAGCATGTTTAAAAAAAATCGCGTCAAAAAAGGATATTTATATTTTAATGATCTTCATGTTTTTGATAATAACAAATATAATGTCATACAGGTAAAAGTTTTACCGTGTAAACAAGTTATATAGGTCTAAAGTTTACTTGAAGACGACAAAACACTTAAGGTATGAATATGACATTATTAAACTTAGTTAATGATCAAAGAAAAATATTTACTATTGCATCTAAACTTAATCATTTGCATAAATCTGTTCTAATCAAATGATTTTAAGTAAACACATGATTAATTATAAGCTAGTTATATTAATCATGTAAGACAAAATAGGATTAACCATAAGTGAAAACAATCTTTCTAAATCTTCCCAAATCTAGAAAATCTTTCCTTATTCATGTTAAGAAATATTTTCCTTCTAGAAGAATCTATTAAATATGATTTTTAAGTACATAAGAATATTTTGTTAAGATTTGGGGTTAATCACAAAAAGATAAAATTTGTCCCAGCTACATCCCACGGATCCAGCAAAACCAAAGGACGGATCCAGGGTATGGTGGATCCATGGATCTGTGCGACCAGCTGGTTGGGACAGATTTTGAATTTCAAATGTTACCTACAAATAGCAACCTTAAGTTTTCATTTTAGACAACTCTTCACAAATATTTTTCTCTTTAGCTTTTCTCATTTTCATATTCTTTGATCATTATACTTGTTTCATAATCCATTACAAGTGATCAACTTATTCCACTCTTTAGTGAAGAACACTAACGAAGACGTGAAGCTTCAAGTGTTATTAGTTTGGTTGTGTCATCACGATTGTGATAATCATTTATCTTGTATATCTTGTGTTGTGTGTTGTGTTTATCATATGTGTATGATAGGTTAGTATTTTGGCCGTAAAATACATAGTGTGTTAGATTGGTTCTATCTCGAAGTAGAACTCAGTATTTAGCTTAGTATCAGAAAAAATGTAAGCGACGTATACGGTTTTCTTCGCCTAAAGGGAGCTTGTTGACATAGTGAATAAAACTCTCAAGTTGGGTACTTGAGGAGTGGAGTAGGGCGAAGAGGAGCTTCGTAGCCGAACCACTATAAATCATTGTGTCATCAGTTTGATCTTTCTTATCTTTACTTGTTTATACTTCATATTTACTTATTTGTTTATTGCATCGCTATCATATACACTTGTGTATATCTCTTGGATTCACATAAGTCGACAATCTAAGTTTTATTTTTAAAACGATAAAAACTATTCAACCCTCCCCCCCTTCTAGTTTCCACAATTGGTATCAGAAGCCAACGTCACCCAAGATCTTTAACGTATATTGTACATTAAAGCTTGAATCGATCTATGAATTCAAATAAATATCTAGAAGGGAAATCTATGCAAAGACCACTACTTTTCGAAAGTGATTGTTTTATATATTGGAAAAATAGATTTGAAACTTATGTGAAAGCAAAAGATTTAGATCTTTGGCATATTATCTTGAATGGTGATTTTCCACCAGTTGCCTGAAATAAAAATACCCAAGTTTTAAAAGTGGTTCCTTTTGAACAACAAGACGATGATCTTAAAAGAAAACTTGCTAAAAATAATAAAGCTAAAACGGTTCTTTATAATGCATTACCTAAAAATGAGTATGAAAGAATTTTTATGTGTAAAATGGCTAAAGATATTTGGCAGTCGTTGTTAATCACACATCAAGGTAATTTCCAAGTAAAGGATAATAAAATTGATCTTCTTGTTCAACAATATGAACAATTTACTATCCTTGAAGAAGAATCTATTGATAGCGGTTTTGCTAGATTTAACACTATTATTACTAGTCTTAAAGATCTTGATGAAGGTTTCTCTAGCAAGAACTATGTTAGGAAGTTTCTTAGCGCTTTACATCCTAAATGCAGAGCAAAGTTCACGGCGATTGAAGAATCGAAAGATTTGTCATCACTAGCTCTAGACGAACTAATCGGGAATCTAAAAGTACATGAAGTTGTCATGGAAAACGATTCTAAAATTTATAGAGGCAAAAAGGAAAGGGTAAAGTCCATTGCCTTGATAGCTAAGAAAAAGTCTAGAGATGATGAAACTTTTACATCCGGAAGCGATGACGAAGAATATGCTATGGCCGTAAGGAACTTTAAAAAGTTCTTTAGAAAAAAGGGTAAATTTGTTAGGCAACCAAGAGAAGAAAAGAAGTCTTTCCGACAAAAGGATGAGAAGAAAGGAAAGAGTGATCGAAAATGCTTTAGATGCGGTTATCTAAATCATCTCATTGGCGATTGTCCAAAGCCTCCTCGGAACAAAGATCAAAAGGCCTTTATTGGAGATTCTTGGAGAGATAGCAAAAATGAAGCTGAGGAAAAAACCAACGATGAAACTTGCCTCATGGCTCAATCGTCAAATGAGGTAACTCTTGACTTCTCTCATTATAGTGATAATGCTTCTTCTCTTGATGATAGTATGCAAATTGAATATGATAACTTATGTGAAGTTAGCTTAAACATCATCAACAAAAATAAAATTTTAAAAACTAAAAGAGATATTTTAGAAAAAGAAATTTTATAGTTGAATGAGAAAATTAAGAAACTTCAAAGAAATAAAGAAATTGACATCGTGTGTGAGTTGTGTAAAGAACTTAAGTTAGAAAATTCCAAACTTAAGGAAACTCAAGTTAAATTTGTAGGATTTGATAAAAGCGCTAATTTACTAAGAGAAATGCTAAATATTCAAAAGTCACCTAGTTGTAAAATAGGTTTAGGATTCGATAATAGTAAAGCGTAAACAAGCGGAACCAAACCCATTAATTTTGTTGGGTCATCCGCTAAAACTGCACGCGACGGATCCACCCTAGACTGACACGGTACACCATCTCTGGATCCGTGGATCCGTCAAGCAGTGAAAAAGTGGCAGAACACGTTTTCAGTCAACTCATATCTCCGCGATCGGATTTTGTCATTACTAGAAAGAAACTAATACATAATAAGATTGAAGAGTCAAAGAAACCGTCTTTAAAACCATCGTTTATAAGTGGTTTAGGTTATGTCAAAACCGAGTCTAGATCTAAAACACCTCCACCTAGAAGAAATAACTTTTCTCAACAAAGACACAACACACCTCAACCTAAAAGAAACTCTCGAGAACTAATTCATCAAAACTTTAATCCTATGAATTGGAGTAACAACAAAAATCAAGGTTTTGTACATATGAGAAATTATATCCTATGTTTATATCCTAATCAATTGCAACAAATGCAAGGGATGTACAACACTAATGTTTTCAAACCCATGAGATATTAGGGACCAAACGCTTGAATGTGTTTTTGTCAAAATAGGTATGCTTGAGAACGTGTTTGGAACCGGACGAATGGATTAAAGATAATGGCTGCTCCAAACATATGACCGGTAACAAAAGTCTATTCTTTACCTACAAAGCATACGATGGAGGTAATGTTGTCTTTGGAAGTAACTTAAAATGAAAGATCATAGGCAAATGTACGATCTCAAATGACTCTCTCACTATATCTAACGTAGAACACGTAGATAACTTAGCATTTAATTTACTTAATGTCGGTCAAATTCGTGATAATAAGTGTAGAGTCTTATTTACAAAAGAAGGTAGTGAAATAATTAAAGATGGTAAAATCATAGGAAATAGGATTAGGAAAAATGGTTTATACATAATGAAATTAAGAAATAAGTCTCAAGACAAATTGTGTCTCGCTACGGTAGTGGATAATTCTACCTTATGGCATAGAAGACTTGATCATGCAAATATTCATTTAATTCAATCTTTGTCATCCAAATATTTATTTAGAAATCTACCTAAACTAAAATATGATAAACATTTTTGTGATGCTTGCAAAATTGGGAAGCAAGCCTATGCAAGTCATAAAGCTAAAAATATTGTTTCTACTAAAAGATGTCTAGAACTATTACATATGGATTTATTTGTTCCATCGGCTATTAAAAGTTATGGTGGTAACTTGTACACCTTAGTAAGAGTAGATGATTATTCTGGATACACTTGGACTAAGTTTTTAAAAACCAAAAACGAAGCTTTTGAGAAATTTGAAATATTAAGTAGGAAAATTCAAAACCAACTAGGAAGTTCTATTGTATCTATTAGAATGGATCATGGTCGGGAATTTGATAATGAAGTACAATTCGGAGCTTATTGTGATGCACAAGGCATTACTCATAACTTCTTGGCTCCACATACTCCACAATCAAATGGGATAGTAGAAAGAAAGAATCGAACCTTACAAGAAATGTCTAGGACCGTGTTAAAAGAACAATCCATTCCACAAAAGTTTTGGTGTAATGCCATTGATATGTCAACTTACATTCTAAATAGAATTTTAGATCGACCAATACTAGGAAAAAATCCTTATGAAATATTTAGAGGTAGGAAACCCTCTTTACAATATTTTAAATTGTTCGGAAGCAAGTGCTTCATTTTAAATAATAAAGATTATTTAACCAAGTTTGACCCAAAGTCATACGAAGGTGTTTTTCTAGGGTATTCTCAAAATAGTAAAGCTTATGTAGTTTTAAATAAACATACAATGAAAGTCGAAGAATCACTTAACGTGACATTCGATGAAAGTCCTCCTCCTACCAAATTATCACCATTGGTTGATGATGATGTTGGTGAAGAAGAAGCTATAGAAAATAATACTAAAGTAGTAAATAATAATAATGTAGAAGATGAGTCGATAGAAGTTGACGAAGTCGTTAACATTAAGGAGTCCAAGAATCACCCACTAGAACAAGTCATAGGAAATCTTAATCAAAGAACATTAAGATCACAAGCCCAAAATCATAGTAATTTCTTTTGTTTCATTTCTACCATAGAACCTAAAAATGTTAATGAGGCATTAGGAGATGAGAGTTGGGTTATAGCTATGCAAGAGGAATTAAATCAATTTATAGCAAATGATGTTTGGGATTTAGTTCCACTACCCAAGAGTCATACCGTTATAGGAACAAAATGGGTCTATAGAAATAAGTTAGACGAAAATGGTATTGTGTCTAGAAATAAGGCTAGATTAGTAGCACAAGGATATAATCAACAAGAAGGTATAGATTATGATGAAACATATGCTCCGGTAGCTAGGTTAGAGTCTATTAGAATACTTCTTGCTATTGCTTGTGCAAATGATTTCAAATTATATCAAATGGACGTAAAAAGTGCTTTTCTAAATGGTTTTATAAACGAAGAGGTTTACGTTGCTCAACCTTCGGGTTTTATTGATTTTGAAAAACCAAATTATGTTTATAAACTTAAGAAGGCTTTGTACGGTCTTAAGCAAGCTCCTAAAGCTTGGTATGATAGACTAAAAGCATTTTTACTAAAACACGAGTATTCCATGGGAATGGTTGATAATACTCTTTTCACAAAGAAATTTAAATCACATCTCATCATTGTTCAAATATATGTCGACGACATTATTTTTGGTTCCACGTGTCAAAACTTGTGTGATGATTTCGCAAAAATCATGCACGACGAGTTTGAAATGAGTATGATGGGGGAGTTGAACTTCTTTTTGGGTCTTCAAATAAAACAAATAGAAGACGGGATATTTTTCAATCAATCCAAGTACATCAAAGAGATGTTAAAGAAGTTCGGGTTGGAAGATTCTAAACCAACTAAGACGCCTATGTCAACGGATATCAAGCTAACTAAGGACGACAAAGCCGACTCCGTGGATAGCACTAAATATCGAGGTATGATTGGTAGTTTACTTTATTTAACCGCAAGTAGGCTTGATACTATGTTTAGTGTTTGCTTATGTGCTCGTTTCTAAGAAAATCCTAAGACTACCCACTTAGATGCCGTTAAGCGTATATTTAGGTATATTAGGGGAACTACCCACTTAGGATTATGGTATTCAAAAGGAACCAGAATAGAAACTATAGTTTACGCCGACTCCAACCACGCGGGCGACCATGTTGATCGAAAAAGCACTAGTGGCGTTTGTACGTTCACGGGATTTTTGTTTAACATCTTGGTTCTCTAAGAAACAAACGGCCCTTGCTATCTCCATGACCAAAGCCGGATACGTGTCCGCTGGAAAGGCCCTTGCTATCTCCTTGTTGTCGATGTTTTGTTAAGTCTAAATGTTCATAATGTTTGTGTTATTAGCAATGGTCAAAAATATGCTAAAAGTTAACACACTCCTAGTAGGATCGACTACGTTGAAATTCCATCGGGAAATTCACGACAAGTTGCACGGTATGCTCAAAACTTGGACGTCGAATCTGAAAATTGAATCACATGCTCCTAATAACATGTATAACACACTTCAATTGCCAAAAACATAACACCATGTCCCAATTGGGATAAAAACTAACTATGTCCATTTTTAAGCATGCCACGGATCCACGGATCCACAATAAGGAGATCCGTCCCCTCTTAGGTAGATTCGTGCGTCAGAAAAAGCGGGTACACACTAGGTTTAAACCAATTAGGACCACATAACCCTCTATCCAAACACACAACTCGACCCAAACACTCAAAACCCTCAAACAAAATCTTTAATAATCGACAATTGGAGCTCTAAAACACAAAGATCATCAACAAATCATCAATCATAATCAACAATTATAAGTGATTTCATCTTATTTTCTTTTTATTTTGAGTCTAGGGCTTTGATTTTACACCAAACTAAGTAATTTGGGGATTTCAATTTTTCGTGCACTTTTTGCACAATTGGGACTAGGATATAGTAATGTATAACTATTTTGATTCTCATGGACACTAGATATGCATAATTGAAGTAGATAGTGAAAATAAATTTTTGACAAAACCCCAAATTATGCTTTTCAAACAAAAATCTCACGTCTAGGAATTTTTCAAAATCAATGTTGATTAACTACATTGTTAATACAACGTAAAAACGTTTTCATCATGTATATGATCTCATGAATGTTCATACGAAGTGTATAACTCATATGCACTTTTCGTTTCATTCAACTAGAGAGATATCAAACACGGTTGTGCGCTAAGGTTTGCTTAATACTAGCAATTTTATTATTATCTTTCTTTTTGTTTGAGTCAAAGCAAACTGCATGTCCACATTATGTTCATATAGATACACACCTACAAAAATCAATGATATTTATATACTATTTTTAATCATTAAGTCATCTCAATCCAATTTATAGGTAAAATCATGCCTTCATCAAATCAAATGGATTACAAACGCACTAAAGTATACCAACCTCGAATCCATCGCTCAAAGACAATGGATGAAGATCTTAGGGAATCTTACCATGCCTTAGAGAATCGTCTCTTCCATGAAGGAAGATTCGTTACTCATCTTTCATTGAGGCAAACAATATGATTCCTACCTTTCAAGCCGTAGATCTTGCGTCCTTTCTCACTCTTGATGAACCTATTTTCCCTCGATTTGTAACCGAATTCTACCATAGCCTTGAAGTCAAAAGAGATGAGGAGGAACGTCCTTACATTGAATTCAAGCTTGGTCAATTCACCTTCGAGTTAAACACATCTCAACTCTCTAGGATTTTTCAAACTCTAAAAGTTCTTGAAACCTTTTACACAAAAAAATGGATTTTAACCTCACTTGATGATCATCCTAATAGTCGTTTCTTTGGTCCTAAGCACGACCTTGTCAAAAAGAACATCACCATTCCTAGAACCACTAAAAAACAACTTCAAAGAGACCCCAACAAACTCTATCTAGACGATCTTCGTCCCGAGCTAAGGGGGTGGGCACTCTTCTTTAGGGAAAATTTCTTTTGCACTCTTGGCAATAAAGTTCATGTAAACGCATGCACCGCATACATGCTTTACTACCTAACCATCAAAAGAAAATTCAACTTCACCACCATGATTCTATATCGAATGAAGGAAATCAAGAATAAAAGCAATGATCCCATGCCATGTGCTATGCTCTTGACTCGTCTCTACAAATACCTCCTCCAAAAAAACCTCAATCCATTGTCCCACTTGCTAGGTTCACGTTTCATGATCGTGTTATGAATCCTTTGGACATTTCATGGAACCCTATCAAAGAAAAGGGAAAGAAAGTAGCTCCTCCCTCGTCCTCCTCTTCATCTTCATCGTCCGATGAAATGAAGTACCATCATTCTTGGAATTCTATGAGGAACTATCTGATAATGAGGACTTAACCGATGCTCAGAAAGAGAAAAGAGGAATGTTTAAATGCCTGAACCGCTACTTTGGTGCCATCTCCACGTATTTGAAGAACAAAAAATGATTAGTTTTATGCTTGTACTAGCTTTATAGGCTTATTTGCTACTTGACTTATGAATGTGATGTTAGGATGATGCTTTTCTTGAATATTGATTTATGTATGTTGAACTACTTATGACTAGGTTATGAAATGTGAAATTTGCATGCTATTTGGTTTGGGTTTTGGCTGCAAAAACAGGTTCTGGCCAAATTTCCAGGTTTCACATATCCACGGAGCCACCTACAGGGAGATCCGTCCCTTATTTTGGTAGATCCATGAGTCAACAGACCAGGCGCCAAAATTTGAATATTCTTGATTTTTAACTTTTTCTACTTTATCTTATAATCATGCTATATTATACTATGTGGGATTTTAAACCTTAGGATATATCATGTCTTCCATATAATCCAAGAACCATTATACAAAACACTTCACCACTTCCACAATATAATCATCATCCTCAACACCATTTTTCTTTACATGTCTTGCAACTTCCTACACAATCACCATGACTAGTTCATCCAAGACAAGTTCACCCAACTTCAAAAGAAAAACCGCAAGAATGAGTGTTAAAACACCTACCTATGTCAACCTTGAATCCTCAAGTGAGGAACACCAAAATGAGAAAACTCCATCACCACCTCCTAGAAAGAAATATCTTTCACCACCACATGCTCCATCCAAATCCACCTCTAGTAGGAGCACTCACTACACTTCATCATCATCTCCAAGTGAGTCACCAAAACCAACTCATGTTGCTCCTCCACCTAAACTCCAATTTGTCATTACAATGAAACAAGAACCTCAAGAACTTCCACCATAAACTTTGTTACCAAATGACCCTTATGTGTCAACCATGAACAATTGGCCACCGGGCCCTTTAAATATATCTTTACCACCTCGTGTCTCATGACCACCACCTAGATTTCCACATTCACCACCCGGATTTAAACAACACTTACCACCTCAACCATTGTTTGTCAACATTAACAACAATGCACCTCAACTTGAAAACACTTAAAACCTACCACCAAATCTTGGAAATCATGATTTTCCTAACCCTCCAAACAACATCTTGGATTTCGTTCATCCAAATGACATGACTCACCTCCACAACATGTTTTGTCAATGTTGTAGCACCACTAGGCATGAAATCCAAATGCTCCAAAACCGGGTCAACTACATGTTTTCCTACATCCGACATAATCTTGGATCGCCATCCAACCCACCATACTTTCCGCACTAGCCGCATGGATGTTGTGTCACACCCTACAGATTATATGGGAAAAATGATATTTATCCTAATTTAGGATTTTTTTTGTTGTTTTCTTTTTCTCTAGTCTATGGTTGTTCTTTTACTTTGTATCATTAGCTATAAGCCAAATTTTATGTTAATTTCCCTTATAATGGAATTAACATTACTAGTTGA